>LPNX010649468.1:316471-407561 GCA_001517045.1 Pseudotsuga menziesii
AGGAATAGCCTATGTTTTGAATATCAGGAGCCAAACTTGAACAGATTGTTATATATCATATATGATGATTTTTTGACCTTTAAGCCTCCTCTGAAAAATAAGCTCAGGATTAGGAACATTAGGAATGCTCCTACACTAGTGTATCCTACGATCTTTTTTGATGGCGCGGCCGCAAAAGAAGTGGGGGGTGCGGGATTTGGTATCTGGCTGAATGAATTTCACTTTCTTGCCTTAAAGTTAGGATGTGGCAGAAGTACCAACACTAGAGCTGAGCTCTTAGCACTTTGGGCATCACTATGGGTCGCAAAGGATATTAGGTTACCTTACCTACATATCTTTGGCGACGCCTCTGTGATTATAAAGTGGGCTAATATGGAATCCACCCTGGATATGGTGAATCTTGAGGCCTGGGCCTCAACACTAGGATTCTCATGTCCTCCTTCATGTGGGTGGATCTCAGTCATGTTTATAGGGAACATAATAGGAGGGCAGACATCTTATCAAAGGAGGGACTACATATGGCACCGGGACATCTCATACTTACAGAATTTTTTGGGAATGAGATTATTGGAGAAAGCTCATCTCAGCACTTTTAGAAATGATCTTTCTACTACAGATTATTATCCTGTTTTGTGAGACACTTACAGGTATTGTTGAGCACCTTTTACTGATTACATGAGTATCACTCCCTCCTTGGATCAGATTTCTGGGTTCTTGTTATGTTCTTTAGGAACATAGATGACTGTACTTGACAGCCTTCCTATGAGAGGGTTCTCTTGAGTAGTGAACTCAAAGTGCTTTGAGTATGAGACTCTGTGGATATGTTTATTGTATTTACAGGTATTCACATGTTATCATTGGCTGATAGGACTATTTATATTTGCTGATTGCACAGGTAGGACTGTTTTAAATACTACTGCTGTACTTGTACAGTTTATTGGCTGATATTTGAAGATGTAAAAAGTTCCTTTGATTCAAATGAATACCAAGGAATGTTCCTTTTTCGACTGAAAAAAAAAAGATCGACGACATTTTTCAACTTCTAGAACCTAGAAACCAAGTGTTGAAACCATTGTTTTTTTAGTTGCACGATTTTCTAGGAATGGTGTGTCCGGGGGGAGGTGGGGGTCCCATGTTTAATTCCATCACCCTATGTCACTTTACGACTTATTGGACATAATCAGTTAAGGATCTTGACGAAAATGGTTTTCCAAAACTACATTGATGAGCCAGAATGCACGAGAGGACAACACATCAACAAAGCGGTTTTGAATTTATAACTCATGCTAATTAATTTATCTTCTGTGCAAGTTGATGAGCATAAATCATCCCATGCTGTTAATCTTGTGCGGTCCACCATTTGATATGGGCACATAACACAAGTTAACACCCCTACACCTTTCCAACCTAATTCAATCACAATCGTCAAATTGAGATGGTAAATGACTGTCCGATATGGAATGGGGCAACTTGTCGGATTTGCTTCCATCTTTGCTACGTAGATGTCACCTATGAATTTTATTCTTGTTTTGCACTGCCACCTGCACATCAATTCCATTTGGTTCTCCACATTATACTTCTTATCTACGTGCATTTATGGGGTCCACATCAAATTTTTCCCCAAAATTTCAAAATTATATATATAAATCCAATCTCAACATGTGGTTATTATGAATTGCATATGGCACTTCTTTTCAACAAGTGTTGGCCATGAAATTACACCCGACACTTTCTTTTGGATAGATGGCCGCCATGAATTTACACACGACGCTTGCTGTCCCCCTTGGAATTTTCTTACCCTTTGACATTGTTTCCTCTTATTCCATCAATTTCTAAGCTATGCCAAATTACAAAAATGGTTACTTTGATGGAATTCAAATTTCACCCATGAATTTCTATAGAGATGGATGCCATACTGCATGGTTTATCACCAACTCCCATGCAAGCTGCTATGTTGGATTAGAAAACACCACCTAGGCATTTCCAACCATAATTTTATCTCCACACATATATATATATATATATATATCTTCATTCACATGAACTTTTATCATACATATGATCTACAACCTATAATTCTCCCAATTTTCACTAAAACTTCTTAGTTTTTAGAAATTTATAATTTCCTTAGCCACATCTTACACTTTACCACAAAATATAATAATGTTCTAATTCGACTTCTTTGAAGCGATGACTTTTTGAGATAGGCTTAAATTTTATTATTGACATATTGTCAAACACTTGGTGTCCAGATTGGACGCCTTTCTCGTGACTAACCAAGTACCAGTCTATACAACTTAAAACTATACCAATAATTTCGATAGAAGGATAAATGAGTCATTGAAGACATGGGCCTTCAACTATAAGCTCAAATTTTTCAATTTTAGCTCATATACAACTTTTTCCCAATTTATTCCTCACAGACATTTTGTCAAACATTTAATATGCGACTTGCAAATTCCACTCAATTTTCGGAGCAAATTTGAATTTTTCAGGTCCATAAATGGCTCCAGTGTTGTAACCTTGTCTATGATACCACATTTTCACATACCCAATAGCCTCTTTACACTGTTGAGACCATGTGATGCATGAGCATATGCTCATTGAAATGATTTAAATTGTATGTCAGACCTTAGGGCATTGACCATCGCCTAAGAGGGGGTTTCTTCGTATAATATTTGTATAAATTGTTAAAATGTGTAGAAGGTTCTAAACATGACGATTCAGAGTAACTAAGTTAATTGTTTAAAGAGATGACTCCAGACATTTGAGAACTAAGCTGCTAGAATGTAGCAGTAAGTTCATGACTCATTAATTTTGGATAAGATAGGAGTTTATTTTTAGAAACAGTTGCATAGATATAGGAGGTTAGTTGCAGAATTGTAGGGTGTTGTTATGAGAGCTGGAAGTAGTTTGCTATGCATAAAAATGTAAGCCTAAGGGTATAAGAAGGTTCAACATTCTATAATTGTAGAGATTTTGGTCCAGATAGTTAAAAAAATGGACATTTGGTCTAACAGAGGAGTAGGGTAGATTATGCATGTATAATTTTAATCAATGAAGATTTTATGGTGCATATAATGCTTGATAAATCATCTGTGTGAATTTAGAACTTGCAGAGTTATGGGTATCTGTGTGAAGCTTAAACTAGAATTGAGATTTCAATATGTTATAATGAGTTGAATTTATATCTTAGAGATGCATAAGATGAGTTGAGGTTGTGTGAAGAGGAAACTGAAGTGTTTCAGAGTTCGCAGAGTGGTTATGTAATCACTGTGTGAGCATGAGAGAAGAGAACCTCTGAATGAGGTTTTGTGTTCATTAATAGGAATGAGACTAGTTGAGGATTGCAAAGGTCGAATGCTCATTAATAAAGGAAAAGTTGAGTTGAGAGTTTGATAGGTAGAAGATTGAGAAATTGCAGAAGAGATCGAACAACTGAGATTTATTCGGGCATAGAAACCCAATCAAATGAACAACATAAATCAATTCTTTTTGGGTGTTTGTTACCCTGCGAATTGATGGCCCGGATCATTTTTTGCGGTTGTGGCTTGTATGAGATTGATAGTGGAGATTACACCGCTATGGGAGTTGCACAAGAGTTAACTCTCCTAAGGCAGAGCGATGAATTATCATTTGGGACCATTCATAAGGTCCTCGAGCAAGGAACAAGAGGAGCCTTGCCACCAAATTTTGGTATAAGAGCCTAACTTGTCTTGGTGAAATTGAGTTACAGTGATGGCTCTTTGAGTGGGTAGAGTGAGAAAATGCATGTTGGAGGTAGTAGAAGAGAGAAGATAGGCACAAAACTTGTAGCAGTATAAGTTTTGTAGAGTAAAGCGAGGAGGAAAATTGCAAAGGTGGTAGATGAGTTTTTTTTAAGAAGAACAATAACACTGGACAAGAGAACAATAACAGATAGAGAGTTGATAGTTCCAACAGTTTGTTGGGTAGAATTGTGAAGGTACAGAGTTGTTAATGTGTGACAATAATAGAAAGAAGACACGAAGGAGGCTTGTAGAGGTTGCAATAGAATTTTTGCAAACCAGGAGGTCAGTTGGTAGAGCTACAAAGCAATGGAGTATGTTTGAGAAATTAGTAAGTGTTTTTTATCTTTATTTTTAAAATCTTGTTAAAGATACATTTTTTTACTTAAAGTGACAGTTGGGAGGAGATTACAATTTGACATTGTAATGAGGAGATAAGGGAGATCTTAGTTGAAGAAATTGTGACAGAGGGAATCCATAGCAAGTTGATATTGAAGATATTTCCAATTTGAGATTGGAAAATAAGTGAGAACAATGAAGTTCGCATAGGAAGGTGACTACAAAAGTGAAAGTCTGAAGGAGTATTAAATACTCAAGGGGTTCTGAGAGAGAAAAGAACTAGTGTATACTAAGAGACTAAACTTAGGAAGGAGTTTTAGTGAGGTGTTAGTGGCAAGGTGGAAAAGACTTGTTCATTGCAGAGGCTGAAATTACAGTTCACAAGAAGTTCAGGGAAGCTTAGAGAAGAAAGGGTTCAGAAATTCCAACATTGCAAAGTTGGAAAGTTGATTAAGGTAATGTGTTTTTAAGTTGTGTAACTGGTTATACAATGATTTGCTAACTGCAGGGTTAATTTGTGATTGAGAAAGAGATTTTAAAGTTCTTTGGAAAGATTTTCTACCATAGGAGAGAGGTAGAACAAATTTTGTTGAAGAATTACATTTCAAAGGGAGTGTTCTTGGTTGGAAGAACAATGGAAGGAAATTGCAGCAGTAGTATATGTTGAAGCATACACTAGAAAGAGGTAATGTTTTTGTTATTTATTAGTTATATTGTGAAGATATTAACTGATTGAAGGTTGTAGCAAAAAGGCAACAAGAGGATGGTAATGAACCTATCCAATTGAAGGTTGGAAGAGATGATGAGAAATGCAGAGTCACAACGGGATTCATTGTGGATAAAGAAGAGTGGAGGAAGGTTTGTGAATGAACCCGGACAACAGAGTAAATTGCTGAATAAGGAAGGATGATTGTAACTGTCCAAAAGAGATGAGCAGTTGGAGAAGTAGTAGCCTAGCATCTTTGGAAGCTGAAGAGCAGAAGTGCTCAAGAGGAGGTTCTGTGTGGGGAACCAAGTAGAAGAAGAGTTACCAAGAGAATGACTTGGTAATGGTGGCAATTAGTAGACTTGTTGCAGAGGTAGAAGAGGCTTGCTTGTTGTTTCTCACAAGTGGATCAGGATGATTCCACAGAGGAAAGAAGAAGAGATGATCATTGATGGTTATATTAAGGGTTCAGAGAGAAGTCACAATCAAGAGAGAGGAATTAACAGAGATGCCAGTGGAAGACTAAGCAAGGAAAAGCTTAGTGAGCTAACTAAAGACAGGTTGATAGAATCAACTTATGTAGATGGGTTGTTTGCAACTCGTAGTGGGAAAATAGGAGCTCATGAAGAAATGAAGACTATTGCTACTAATGGTCATAGTAAAGGTTCAAAGAGAGGCCATAAAAGATCCAATGGGGATAAATTTGATAGAGAATTAGCTGAGATGAAAGCACAACTAGAGGTGATGAGAGAATTTATACAAAGAAATGAAGATCAAAGATATGGTTGGACTCTTCAAAAGAAAAAAGTCAAGTGGAGTTTGTTGCATGATAGGCCGAGACACATGACAAGTGTTCAGCTAAAGGAAGAACTCATAGGAGTTGAGTTGCAACAGAAGATATGTGCTGGAGAAGAAGGTTACTTATGTGAACCTAAACAAAGACCTATTCTTGGGGAGAGTAGTGATGATGATGAAGACATGGGATTAGTTAATGGTTTCATGGATCCTTTGGAGGATGAAAATCAGTTGAAAAGTATGATGTTTAAGACAACAAAAGAGGCCGAGGTCTCATGATTTTGAAATTAATCATAGGTATGTGCTTACAGGTTGTAGAAATTCAGAAGGTTACATACAGTCATTTAAAGCTGTCATACAAGCAGAGGAGAAGATGACTAATTATGGTCATGCATATTGCTCAGACATGAGAAATGAAAGACGGTCATTTGGTACTGTCATGGAACTAGAAAGTAAGATGACTATCTATAGTCATATGAGGAATCCAAAGAAGGATTACAGTCAAGTGAAAGAAGTTGTTCAGTTGAATGGCGTTCGTAGTGCAAGTCAAAAGGAGTTTGACATGGAATTTACTGACATCAAGGAAGGGCTTAGTAAAATAGTGAGGCTGATTCAAGAAAGCCATGAATACCGATATATTGGATGGATGATGAGGGAGAAGAAAGTGCAATGGTATGCATTACAACAGAAACAAAGACAACAGTCATTGGCTTGGAGGAAGGATAAAGAGCTCAAGAAAGCTAAGCTTGAGCAAATATTGATAAAGAAGGAAGGAATTCATTCATGTGAACATGAATTAGAGAATTTCCTTAGGAAGACTAATGAAGTGGATACAAGAGTATTATGGAGTATTCTAGTAGTGGAAGTCAGCAGGAAGAAAAGTTGGTGATGGGATTACCAAATGAGGCTTTAGAGTCTCATGGGTTTAAAACTGATTATTGGTGGGTGAATGCAGGATATGTTGAAGAAGGGAAACAATCTAATGTTGTCACAGAAGAGAAGAAAAGTACAAGTTTAACTCTTTAGAAGATGGAAGAAAGAGATTCTCAGAGTTTTGTGATAAAGGAGGCATAACAGTTACTAAATATTAGTGTGGAATATTTTGCAGGTATTGGACATGCATTGAAGGTTGGTACCAACGAAGAGTAGTTATTGATCATTGATATAGAAGGATTTGTAGATGATGGATGATCACTGAGGACTGTTAATCTTTGAGACAATCAGAATAAAGAAGGACTAGTGTTAGTGGTTGCAGAGAATGAAGATATAGAAGACCGTGCATAGTTCTAGGGAGAAATTCCAAGTGAGATGGTAAGTTTGTACCATGAGTTAAGTCTTTTGGAGAAGAGACCAGGAAACCAGAGAGTAAGTATTCAGACTCTAAAATTAGAGTTGAATAAGAATGAAGAATTTGTCATAGATGAAAAATGTGGAAAAGGAGTTGTCAAGGATGTTGGCATACATAGAAAATATAGTGGAGCTTTGTGCTTGATAGTTCAAACAAAGATGATGGAAATTTATATGCAGATTCAAAAAAGTGTGAAGTGAATTTAAAACAGGAATTTGCTTCTGAAGATCAGGCTGAAGTGAAAAAGAGTGAGGCCAGAGTGCCTCATAAGGATGGAATGATGTTATTTTTATAGTATGGAGCTGTTGAGCAGAAGATTGTCTTGAGGGGCAATGAGGAAAATGAAACCGTGAAGTGTGATTTAAAGCTTGAAATGGTAAATGAAGTAGAGAAGGTGAGAGATCTCAAGCAACACAACATTGTTGAGATAAAGGATGAAGTTGGAAAGGAAGCATAAATCAAAGTTTCTGAAGGATGTCAGTGGGAAAGACATTTCCATATCTCATATGGTTATGAGAAGAAGCATGGGAAGGAAGATTGGGTGGAAAACTATAGTGTTTCTACTCGAGAGCGGATTTAGACACAATGGAGTGATTTTTATCAATTGGAGAATGAATTGGATAAAGAGATAAAGGAGTTGTGGAGGCTCAAGCTAAAAAATTCCAAGAGAATGTACAACATACATAAGAAAGAGGTCAATTTTTTAAACTCATTGATTGAAGAGGAAGTTATAGGTAAAAGTAATGGCAGATTGCAGGATAAAGTATGGAAACCTGGTAAGTTAAGACCAGTAGTGAATTGTGATGACAACAAAGGTAATGGAGAATTACATCACAAAGTTTGGGATCTAGGTGGAATGAAGACTGAATGCATATGACCTGGAGGTCATAATATTTTCTACCTTGGGAGCCTGATGCAGGAGCATCTGCTCACTGAAATGATTTAAATTGTAAGTCAAACCTTAGGGCCTTGACCATCGCCCAAGAGGGGGTTTCTTTGTATAATATTTGTATAAATTGTTAAATTTGTAGATTAGGGTGTAGAAGGTTCTAAACATGATGATTCAGAGTAACTAAGTTAACTGTTTAAAGAGATGACTCGAGACATTTGAGAACTGAGCTGCTGGAATGTAGCAGTCAGTTCATGAATCATTAATTTTTGATAAGATAGGAGTTTATTTTTAGAAACAATTCCATAGATATAGGAGGTTAGTTGCAGAACTGCAGGGTGTTGTTATGAGAGCGGGAAGTAGTTTGCTATGCATAAAAATGTAAGCCTAAGGTCAGAAGAAGGTTCGACCTCTATAGTTGTAGAGATTTTGTTCCAGATAGTTCAAAAAAATGGACATTTGGTCTAACATGGTAGGGTAGATTATGCATGTACAATTTTAATCAATGAATATTTTACGGTGCATATAATGTTGGCTAAATCATCTGTGTGATGTATGTATGAAGTTCTTTCTATGTGAATTTAGAACTTGTAGAGTTATGGGTATCTGTGTGAATCCTGAACTAGAATTGAGATCTCAATATGTTATAATGAGTTGAATTTATATCTTAGAGATGCATAAGATGAGTTGAGGTTGTGTGAAGAGGAAACTGAAGTGTTTCAGAGTTCGCAGAGTGGTTACGTAATCACTGTGCGAGTGTGAGAGAAGATAACCTGTGAATGAGGTTTTGAGTTCATTAATATGAATGAGACTAGTTGAGGATTACAGAGGTTGAATGCTCATTGATAAAGGCGAAGTCGAGTTGAGAGTTTGACATGTAGAAGATTGAGAAATTGCAGAAGCGATCGGACGACTGAGGTTTATTCGGGCATAGAAACCCCAATCAAATGAACAACAGAGATCAATTCTTTTTGGGCGTTTGTTACCTTGAGAATTGATGGCCCACATCATTTCGACGGTTGTGGCTTGTATGAGATCCACGGTGGAGATTACTTTGTTGTGGGAGTTGCACATGAGTTAACTCTCCTAAGGAAGAGGGAGAGTTAACTCCCTCTTCCACCACCACCACGGGGCATTGAAATCTATACATAAATTCTATTATTTGATACAAAATTCGAATTTTCCTTCCATTCATATCTATTTCATGAATTTGTAGCAGAAACATACTTATATTTATAACTGTGGATTATTCAAAATACCCATTCAATTTTATTGGATTATTTTTACCATATATGCATTCAAACCATGCTCTAATAATTCTTGCATATAAACAATTCAACAATAATAATTTAAGCATACACATATATCATAATTTATAAACCATGACAGTCATACACAATTTGGAACTTATCTTAGGAATGTCCTCCAACCAGTTGCAAACTAAGAACGTTTCTCTCATCCCTAGGCACTTTGTCAAGCCTTCTCTTTTTTTGACATATGCCACCTCTAAGTTGGGGCTATCAGTCCACAAGGGGAAAATTTCCACTTCTTCCTCTTCAATTTATAGCTACTACACTCCTCACAGAGCACTCCTCACCCAAGGGCACATATACTCTACCCAAGTGGTGTGGGTAACCCTATCCACAACTGACCCCAACCTCTTACTCATCCCCCATCAACCTACACAATGCTAGGGAAGGTACCGCCTTCTCAAAACTACAGTCTCTAGGGCTGTCCCCTTCCCCTTATAGCACTCCAGTACAGGTCGACGAGGAAGTATCTATGATAAGGCTCCAAGGATGTCACACTGCAGGTTAGGTTCCGTTATCCCAAGCACCAGTTTATTAGGGTAGCTAGCTATCGTTTATTATGGTGAGCTCGAGTTTACCAACCGGAACTACCATGGCATGGATGCTTTGCTTCCTTGAATGCTGAAACAAATGAATCCTGAATGAAGTGAGTTTCTAACATTAAAATATGCATGGTTTTGTCTTGACACATGGCTTCCCCAGAAGATGCCACTTTTTTCCTCTCAATACCCAATTAAGATAATTGCCACTTTTATATCATATTATATTTATTTATGTTTTTATGTTACGTAATAAAACACATACTATACAAGCACACACGATGAAGAAGAAGTCTTCCAAGAAGTCTTTTTCTATGAAATCCAAAATTGGGAAAACCAACAACAATAGATCTATTACCCTTGACCACTCCCACCAAGAAATTTCCAATCACCACTCATAGGAACCTTATAATAGAGTTACTCAAGCCTTTAAGTAGGTACCATCACATGCAATACAACATATTTGTAACTTCAGAGTGTATTCACTTGTATATCTTATATTGTACCCCTATGTTCCTATCGAGCGAATCATTTGTATTTCATTGTACCTCGATGTTTATATTGGGAGAGTCATTAATATAATAAAGTCATGTAAAGTCAATGAGGTTAACCCTCCGTTGTAAGTCGGGGAAATAGTCCCCACAATTGAGTTGATGTTAACCCTCCTTGTTGTTCAGGGGGGGTAACGTCCCCACAGTTGCGGGGCACTAGGGTTATTAGACTCCTAGAGAAGTTGGCCTTGGTAAGTAATTGTTAAGTGAGGCCAACTTATTGGAGTGGAAATAAAATGAATGGAAGAATATAAATAGAAGTGAGGCTCTCCTCATTTCTACACAGACACACACTCACTCAACTGGGGTGCATGAGTGAGAGAGGAGAAGCTCTCTCAAGTGAGAGAGAGAACAACTGTTGGAGATCATCTTTTCTGTCCTTGGGTTTTACTACTGCTATTGGTGCTTATTCTATATTTGAGGAAGTTGCGGGGTTTTCTCCTTTATGGTTTCCCTGAGGAAAATCTTTGTGTCTCTTGTCTCTTGTGATTATTGCTGTGCATGTTTTTCTCTTAGATAAGATCTTAGATCATATTGCTTAAATGATAAAAATCTAACATGGTATCAGAGCTAGCCTAAGAAGAAGACACTGTGCAACTGCAGAAGCTAGGGATTCTTACTTTTTGGGTCTCTCTCCACAATCCATCAGCAAAAGGATGTTAGGATAACTCTCCATTGAAGGGTGCATCTTTCTATCGAAGCATAATTTGATTCTGGGCATTTTCAGTTTTTGCTGCGGGAAATTAGGGCTTTTTACAGAAGAGGAATTTTTGAGTGAGCCCAGAATAGGATTGATATTCTCCTCAAAATCGAAATTTAGAGACCAAGGTTGAGATTTTTGGTTGGGTAAAACTCTGGGAAAGTCAAACCCTAGTTTGACCCCGGGTCTGAAAAACCCTAAAATACTAAAATGGGTAGTTTTGGTACATTCGCTATATCTCGGGATTGAAGAAGTATCAGTGGCAAAATTTTTCACCAGACGAAGCTAACATCTTGATGTACCTTGTGTAAAAATTTCAGCCTCAGATTCGCTATATTCTAGGAGATATGATTCCTCCAAAGCAGGGTTCCGGCCTCTTCCAGGATTAATCCCTAAACAAGACACCTAGGGAAAATTGCTATATCTCGGGCTACAAAGATCCAAATGAAATTTAGGAAGATGTTATAGATAGGAAATGGATTTTAATTTCTGTGGTAAAATTTTCAGACCCTGATGATGAAAAAGGGACATGTGGAAGTCCGTACAAATTCTCTATGCTGAACAATCCTGAAATAAGTCACCTTGGGAAAAATCTCATAAGTCCCAATTGGTGAAACCGATTCTGCTCAAACCTGTGGTGTGGGAAATAAGATAGGCGAGTTTACCTTAGTACGAATTTTTAGACACAGAGGAGCAGTAATTTCGGAGATACCGTAAAAACAGTATCAAGAATTTATGCAGAAGAAATTGGTAAACTAGGGCTTCCTGTTCCGGGAGCTTCCAGAATAGGAGTATATTGGACAGCTCGCCTTGAAGATTTCTATCTTTCTATCCAATCAGATCTGAAAGATTCCAAGTTTTGAAAATTAAGTTTTCTCTGACAAACCCTAGATCAACCAGCTCCGGAACCAGGACGGACACCCTTAAATCAGTAAGATCTAATCTTTTGCTATTTACATTTGAGGTTCTCATTTCTAAATGACTAGTCACACCAGCTTGATGACAAGCTTGGTGAAACTGACAAATTCCAAGCATGGAAGTATTGGATCTCAATGGTTCTTGAAGAAAATGAATTGGACACCTACATAAGTGGAGAGGTTCCAGTTCCAGAGGGAGACGAGGCTAAAATCCTTGCACAAGAAGAACTTGGTCAAGGCCAAGAAGATCATTACTGACTCAATCACGGATCACCTTATACCACAAGTGTCTTCCCTAAAGACACCTAAAGAGATGTTTTGATTCCTTGACCAAGCTATTTGAAGGGAAGAACATAAATCAGAAGATGACTTTTAGAAACCAATTGAAGAATGTGAAGATCCAGAATGTAGAGAGCATACAGTCATACGTTACAAGGGTCTCTCAAATCAAAGAACAACTTGAAGCGATAGAAGAAGAAGTGGAGAATGCGGAAGTTGTGGTAAGCACTTTGAATGGCCTCCCAAGATCATGGGATTCATTCATTCGAGAAATGTGTGGCTGAAGGAAGTGATTACTTTCAACAGACTCTGGGAAGAGCGCACACAAGAAGAAGCTTGACTCAAATACGAGAAGAGAAAATGGGATAAACTAAAGGTCAAGGTCTCACCATCCAAAGAAGATCCCTCAAGCGATGAGGAATCCGAAGGACTCAACTCTTGAAGAACCTCTTATCCATCTTAGCATTTGGATAAGAAATGATGATGTCATGAATGAAGAAGATGATGAAGCTGAAGGCTCAAGGAGTGTACCGACGAAATGAATAAAGACAAGTATTCAATTGTCATTTCATGATACTATTTTGTTATGCATTTGTTTATATTTAGTTGATGTATGATGCATGATAGAATGTTTGCATTAATGACAATATGCTACTAATATGCATGTGATGGGTAAGTAGCTCATACAACTCTCCATTGCTACTTATCTAGAATGAAACCTCTTTGCTGACATATTGGATTAGTGCACAATATCAATGATGTCTTGGTAGAGATGGAAGGCATCTAGAAAGTTTCTGTGAGATATGGATGAATGTTGTATTGGCTAAAATAATTGAATGATTATATCTTTATGCATCAGAATTTTCCATTATGAATATGCATTATGAGATGTTTCTAATCATACAACTGGTACATTTGACTTGTAGGAAAGATCGCATACAATCACCTACAAGAAAATAAGGATGAAGACTTGTTCCGAAGAACAAGTGACGACAGTTCATGAAAGAATCCAAGATGAATAATAATATGACGATACTTTCAGAGACTTCAAGAGGCCTCAGAAATAGTGCAATTATGTGACACTGTTGAGTGACATTGTTGTTGCAGAGCCTTCCAGTTATGAAGAAGTGGCCAAGAAGAAAGGGAAGGTGAGTACCAGTTCAAGAAGAATGATGTATAAGATGCGATATCGAGACTTGAAGATAAGTCTATGGGATATAAGGCAAGATTCATAGCACGAGGCTACTCACAGAAAGAAGGCATAGACTACGAAGAGACATTTGTAGCCACTGGAAGTTAAGACACATGACATGCATAATCATTTGTACAAAATTAAAGAAGGCCTTGTACAAGCTCAGAAGGCACCCATGGGATAAGACATACATGAGGAGCTTGAAGATCACCTAGAGTGATGAAGTTCTTAACCTTTGCTACAAGGTTAAAGATGAAATCCTATAGAGGATGACAAGCTCACAGATGGGTGTGAGAAGAACTTTTGAAAAGGTTCAAGATAGAGGATCTTGGTATCCAGTGACCCTATATGGATACATAGAATATTAAGTAGAGGAAGCTACTTGTCACTCCAGTACAAAATGTTTCAATACATAGAGTACAAAAGATAGAGGGAGAATGATGCTCCGCTTCAGAGGGAGTGACTGCAGAAGATCCTGAGGTTTGACATGATATGACAGGATGGACAGCTTACTGATGGCTCTAGGATTTACTGAGAGTAAAGCGGATTCCAGTGTAATATCCCAAATACTGATATTCTCTAATGTTCTATGATAGTGCTTCCTAGCACACTCAATCTCATACAAATTTGCAAAATAACTGTGCATGCAAACTCGCCATGCAAAAATGCCCTAAAATATAGTTGAATTAGGGTTAGGGTTTTGCAGAGAGAAATTAACACTTACCACTGATATTTTGGTTAATAATGATTCTAGAGATAGCTGCATGCATAAGGATCTAGATGGGTGGTCTAATAATTCTCTTTTCCTCCGGTGTTACCGCCCCGTAGTACCGTAAAAACCCTCCAGACTGAAGGTGACGTTTTTGTAGGAGGAGAGGTCCGTTTGGGCTGAAAATTTATGAGCTTGTCCGTCTGTTGATGCCGAAGAGATGGCCTAGCACATGCAGAGGTTTGGCTGCCTCTAAGTGCCCTAGCGAATTGATTAGCAGTTATGCTGCTCACGCCCCCAACTGATCTGTTTGGCTGATAGATGCTCCCGGTGAGCAAACTGATGGCTAATAATCGCTACATACCATAGGATAGGCTTGCTAAGAAAGAGGAAGCTGACATGCGGAGGAAAGACTGGGTTTTGTGGTCCCAGCGAATCCTTCTGTGTTTTCCCTGCTACTTCTAGCTGCAAAATGTGTATCTACAAATAACCCTTCGGATTGTATTGGATCTCCGAATACTGTAGTATATAATGGATGCAATGGATAAACTTGGATTATTGATCCCAATAAGAGACTAGGGCAGATATCTCACTGCCGAACCCTCGCTAGCTAAAGACACCGTCCCCAACCCCAACTGCCGCGGCTGCACGCTGTGCTGCTGCTCGAAACTCCAAAATCAATCAACAATAACAATACATATCTCCTTTAGTCCCATAACCCTTAGATAGATCCTTATGCACTTTTAGGGTTTGCATGTCACTTTTAGGGTTTATGCTCACTTTTGCATGCATGCAATTCTAATTTCAAGTTGACTTTAATACTGAAGAAATAAGGCCTGCATGCTCCGCATGATTTATGATAATAACTCTAATGGCCCTCTTTACTATACTGATGACTGAATAATTGTCCTAATGTGATCCCGGTATTAATGCTCATATACATTCTGACATTCTGCCCTTTTGATGTCAACTGGAATGCTCATATACTGCTAGTCAATTTCTCAATCCTGGCCAACCTGTAAAAACCATCCGCCATTATGAAAATGTGGACTCAAGCTACTGCAAACCCTGTCTATGTACTCCTTAAGAGGACTGCTTTGAAATGCAATAGTATGTTTCTCCTGCTGCCCCATCAAGGAATCTAATTATTGTTCAAACTAGAAATCTTGACAGTTGACTCGATACATACAACTTAAAGAACTGTAAGCTCAACATCTCATTGTACTATAGTGTCTCGGAGTATCTTGGTCCTCTCTTTCATTGTTAGAATGCTTTCTTTAACACGTTCAATCTTATTTTGGTGACTATCATCTAGAAGCTCTATCTCATGCATGCATAAACTCTCCCTAACCTCCATGTGTGACTGCTCACTGTCTCATCTGCTGTGCTCATTGCCTTGCACCTCATGTATTTCGCCTGTCATAACTATCTGGACTCCTGCTGTAGGTGATGAAGAGTGTACCAACTCCAACTCATCACACGACTTGTCCACAATCTGACTAGTGAATGTGCTTGTGTCTCTAGACTCACAGGATGGCTCTAATGCGATTTCCTCATGCACATCCTCATCATGTACTGTTAACTCCAAATGAAGGTCACCAACAACTTGTACTTCATGCTCATCTTTCTTTCCTCCCCCAACTATTCCTTTAAGGAGATCCTCATCCAAATCCTTGGGCTGGCTCCCAAACTTAATGGTGTAATAATATTGAAAGGACAATACTGCACATACCTCATCACCCAAGGCTAGATACTCCTGATATCGAGGCAAGTGTTGAATTACTGCTAACCTCTTCAAATTTCCAGTCAAGATCCTTCTCATTGTCTTCATGTTCTCACAAGCTGGCAAATAAAAACCTTTTTTTTGACATACACTTCACCAACATCACTGACATGCATATGCATGTATAAGCATGCATCAGCATGCACCTTTCTTCAATTGCTATGTGCCCACAGTTGGCAAAGATCATGCTATGAAACCACTGTAATATCCCAAATACTGATATTCTCTAATGTTCTATGATAGTGTTTCCTAGCACACTCAATCTCATACAAATTTGCAAAATAACCGTGCATGCAAACTCGCCATGCAAAAAATGCCCTAAAATATAGTTGAATTAGGGTTAGGGTTTTGCAGAGAGAAATTAACGCTGACCACTGATATTTTGGCTGATAATGATGCCAACAATAGCTGCATGCATAAGGATCCGGATGGGTGGTATAATAATGCTCTTTTCCTCCGGTGTTACCGCCCTGTAGTACCGTAAAAACCCTCCAGACTGAAGGTGACGTTTTTGTAGGAGGAGAGGTCCATTTGGGATGAAACTTTCTAAGCTTGTCCATCTGTTGATGCTGGAGAGATGGCCTGGCACATGCAGAGGTTTGGTTTCCTCCAAGTGCCCTAGCGAATTGATTAGCAGTTATGCTGCTCACGCCCCCAACTGATCTGTTTGGCTGATAGCTTCTCCAGATGAGCAAACTGATGGCTGATAATCACTACATACCGTAGGATAGGCCTGCTGAGAAAGAGGAAGCTGACATGCGGAGGAAAGACTGGGTTTTTTCGTCCCAGCGAATCCTTCTGTGTTTTCCTTGCTACTTCTGGTTGCAAAACGTGGATCTACCAATAACCCTTCGGATTGTGTTGGATCTCCGAATACTGTAGTATATAATGGATGCAATGGCTAAAACTGGATGATCTATCCCAATAAGAGACTAGGGCAGTTATCTCACTGCCGAACCCTCGCTAGCTGAAGACACCATCTCCAACCCCAACTGCCGCGGCTGCACGCTATGCTGCTGCTCGAAACTCCAAAATCAATCAACAATAACAATACATATCTCCTTTAGTACCATAACCCTTCTTAAATAGATCCTTATGCACTTTTAGGGTTTGCATGTCACTTTTAGGGTTTATGCTCACTTTTGCATGCATGCAATTCTAATTTCAAGTTGACTTTAATACTGAAGAAATAAGGCCTGCATGCTCTGCATGCTTTATGATAATAACTTTGATGGCCCTCTTTACTATACTGATGACTGAATAATTGTCCTAATGTGCTCCCGGTATTAAAGGTCCTCGGTTAATTCCCTATTTATGAAAAACAGAACATTACATCCAGCCTTTTATTCAAGGTTGAAGGCGGAAGACCAGTGATGCTCTTGTTATATGTCGATGACTTGTTCCTGACAGGAAAAGAGGAACTCATTAAATTTGCAAGGAGGAAGCTTGCTGCTGAGTTCGAGATGAAGGACTTGGGTATGATGCACTACTTTCTAGGCATGGAGGTGTGGCAGAATGCAGATGGAGATCATGAAGAGGTTCAGGATGATGGACTGCAAGGCCATGACCACATGTATGGCATCGAACCTGAAGCTATTGAGTCTTGCTTCATCAGATTCGGTTGATACTACGATGTATCGCCAGATGATTTGTTCCTTGATGTACCTGACGAATACGAGACCAGATATTTGCTTTGATGTGAACACATTGAGACATGTTCCCCTGATGGTTGCAAAGCATGTAGTGAGGTACCTAAAGAGTACAGTTGAGTATGGGCTCAAGTATGAGGCGAGTCAGTAGATTAACCTGGAGGGTTATGTAGATTCGAATTGGGAAGGCAGTGCCATTGATAGGAAGAGCACTTTGGGGTGCTGCTTCAGTATGAGTTCATGTGTGATCTCTTGGTGTAGCAGGAAGCAATCCTGCGTGGTGCTGAGTATAGCTGAGGAAAAATATGTTGCCACTTGCTAGGATATTTGGGAGGTAGTATGTTTCTTTTGAAAACTACTATTTGATTTGATTGATCTGACTTGCATTTTTGTATGATGCAAAGAGGATCAGTGAAGCTCCAGCATGTGATCCAGATCGATATCTCTCGAAAGAAGGAGTTCTAGCATAGCCGGTGAGACAGGTTGTCTGAGCATAAATCCTAGCGAAGCTCGTAGGTTGCTCAAACGTAATCAGTCCTGTAGGTTGTCCTTGGATGTAATTGGTCCTGGAAAATCTCGTAGGTTATTCTTGGACGTAATCAGCCCTGATGTGATTCTATGCTAGAAATGGCCAAAGTGAAGTTTGAGTACTTCAGGGAGAAGCTTGGTTTTCTCCAGATCGAGGTTCCTTCCAAGGGGAAGTGATGAGTCCGTGAGCCTTTCTGACATGGTGGTAGGATTGGTTCCTCACATGGTCAGATATAAGTGTTGTGACTTTTTGACATGGTGGCAGGATTGGTTCCTCCCATGGTCAGATGTAAGTGCATAGCCTTTCTGACATGGTGGTAGGATTGGTTCCTCCCATGGTCAGATGTAAGTGCAGAGCCCTTCTGACATGAATGCTGGATTGCTTCCTCTCATGGTCAGATGTAAGTGCAGAGCCCCTTTGACATGAATGCTGGATTGGTTCCTCTCATGGTCAGATGTAAGTGCAGAGCCCTTTTGACATGAATGCTGGATTGGTTCCTCTCATGGTCAGATGCAAGTACAGAGCCCTTCTGACCTGAATGCTGGATTGGTTCCTCTCATGGTCAGATGTAAGTGCAGAGCCCTTTTGACATGAATGTTGGATTGGTTCCTCTCATGGTCAGATGTGAGTGCTAGGCCTTTCTGACATGGATGCAGGATGTGTTCCTCCCATGGTTAGATGTGAGTGCTAGGCATGCCTTTCTGACATGGATGCTGGATGTGTTCTTCCCATGGTCAAATCTAAGTGCTGGGCGGGCCTTTCTGACATGGATGTTGGATGTGTTCCTCCCATGGTCAGATATAAGTGCTGAAGAAGATGAAGACCTACATGGAGGCTAGGCCTACAACCAACATGAAAAAGGGCTGGCTCTGTAGAACTTCCTGTGTCGAGTAGAATTGAGAGATAGCACTAGTTGATAGAGATAGCGGAAGCAGTGATGATCCAACTTTGATGATGATCCAGTTTCGATGATGATCTAGCTCTGATGATGATCCAATGATGATCCAGTTTCGCTGATGATCCAATGATGATCTAGCTTTGATGATGATCCAGACTTGATCTAGAGAAGAAGACTTGTACTGATGAATTGTGTCAAGAGAGTACCTTCCTAGTTAAGAGGGAGTGTTGATGTATTTGTAACTTCGGAATGTATTCACTTGTATATCTCTTAACTTCTTCGGGAGTTGAAACCCCCTAGGGGAGAGCCCTATGGAACTCTGCAGAAGACACTTGGACACCAAATAATATCTTGTGTGTGTGCAAGGTTAGTGACCAGTGCCTAATGGAGTCTAGAAGAGGATATGAATAATACAAGTTCACTCATCCAAAAATAAACCAATAGCATAGCTAATTTGTTCCAATAATCCAATAACAAGTGCAATATGTAGGAATTAGCAAAAATACATGTTTTACATCATTACTAAGTAATTAAATCCCACATGTACAAGTAGTAATAGTGATATGTAGATATTAACCAAAATTAATTTATCACAATAATGTAAAGAAACAATACAAGTAACACGTGTCATTCATTCATGCAAGTATTTATGACAACATTTGTTATATATAGATAAATCAATTATGAGGACGACAGAGCTTTTAAGGAGGGCTAGAAATCTCAGGGCGCAATTTTAGGGCCCAAAAATTTAGGGCACAAAATTTTAGGGCTCGAAATTTTAGCGAGGGCTCGAAATTTTATGGCGTGGAATTTTAGGGCCCAAGATTTTAGAGTGCAAAATTTTAGGGCCCAAAATTTTAGGGAGGACCTGAAATTTTAAGTCATGAAAATTTAGGGCGCGGAATTTTAGGGAGGGCCTGAAATGTTAGGGAGCAGAATTTTAGGGAGGGCCCAAAGTTTTAGGGCATCGAATTTTATGGCCCGGGATTTTAGGGAGCGAAATCTAAGGGCCCGAGATTTTAGGGCGCATAATTTTAGGGTCCGAGATTTTTGGGTGCGAAATTTTAGGGTCCGAGATTTTAGGGTACACAATTTTAGGAGTTGAAAATTCCGGGAGGCCCTAAATTGGATAAATATTTGATTTTTATGAGAATTTTATAAATTTTGCAGACCTAAAACTAACCTAGAACTAACTTTAGAAACTAGTTTTTGAGAAAAAGTGTGTTAGATCCTAAGGAAACCCTACCCTAACACAATCCCTACCCAACCTAAGGATTCTAAGGAGAATGACTAACCTAGTGAGGAAGGGTCCTAGGTTATGCAACTAGCCTAGAAAAACTAAGGATAATCCCTAGGGCACCCTCATAAGCAGACATGCCATTGTTTGCTATGACGACAAGAAGGAAGGTAATGGCCTATCATAGGGCAAAGTGTAGCTCTAAGGCTACAACTAAGACTCAAACATGCACATCCACCAACATCCAAACAAAAAGGTAAGAAGCTTGACCTCCTTGTGCTTGTGTTCATCCAACAAATTGAAGCATCACCAAAAGCAAATATTCACCAAAGAATTACTAGAAAATAGCTTGCATTAACCATAACACTTCCTCAAGAGGAGTGCATTCATCTAGAGAAACCCTAAGAAGGGTAAAACAAGTGCATAGTGATTTATCCCATTAGTTCTGATTTAAAATGAAAGTGAGGAGAGCTATTTATATGACCTCACACTCACTTTTACGAATAAAATCCAGACCGACATGCCATAAAATAAGTAAATTTGTAATTATTAAATGTCAACTTAAAATTAAAAGAAAATAATAATAAAATATAGACTAAGGTAGGCTACTTGGGGTATTTGCATCCCTAGGCGCCAAAACACGCTAAAATAAGCGAGTCGCTTCGAAGGAAAGGCTGGAGTAGGTTGGAGGGAGGGTGTTATGCCCCATCTAACCCCTAGAATACTGTAAAATCCCTCAACGCCCTCCTCAAAGCATGGAAACCACCTGGCATGGAGGATTCCTTCCTCTGAGGAATGAAGGCCAGGGAGAGAAAGGACCCACTGACTGAAGGCCAGGAGGGTGTATGAAGTGGCCGCGATTGAAGACTAGTGTCTCGTGGCTGAAGAAGAGGCCACCAGAGCACTCAAGAAGGGAATGGAGCCATGAGACCCGGTAGTCAACCTTTAGCGGCCCCATACACCAACCCCGAGGTTAAAAGCCTCTTTAAAAGGGAAGTTAACAATGCCATTAAGCCATAGCACCCTTAAAGAAGGACCAAAGGGTCCAACCGTGGCCACCATTGCTCAATAAAACCCCTCTTGGTAAAACATTTGGCCCTCTCTCCCTAGGGTACACTTGAAGGTGAACTGGTTAAAAGTGCAACGTAACACTAGATCCAACTGTGCGACAAGTGCTCTTCTCAGGAGTGCTCGAGAACCTGTGAATCTACTGGTACCTGTAGACCTACACACATATCAAATGCCAGAGAGATTAAAAGCATCTAGAGGTAGGCACTTCCGTCCTACCTTGTTTGCAAAATGAGGGAAACAAACTAAGAGCATTAAACTAACTAAACATGAAACGACATAAAATGCAACACATATAAATATGCCTAATGCAACTAACCCTACCTACTCTAAACATAGTAATCAAAATAGGTTAAGTAAAATCATACAACCAATGTAACCATTTAAGTAAGCAAGTCATACATGTCATATTACCTTTGTCTTTTAGTGTAATCCAAGACAATACCTCATTGATGATATGTTGAGTTTGTACCAAGATCTTTATCTTGATGAGTGCAGGAAACCGAACCTTCTTAAGAAATTGGAAAACTTGAAACTGGTGCCATGGAGAAGCACCACTTTGACAACCTTTGTTGATCCATTATTCTAGTGGACTTTAGTATGGGACATCTCCATCATACATATCTTCAGAAAATTTTGGCCTGAAACTCGCCCATGAATCCTGAGCTTGGGAGACTATCTGTGGAGTTGGAATTTGTAAATCTTCACATGTGAGCCGCAACCCATATCTGCATTTACTCAAGCTTTTATTTGTACATAGATGTATATTGCTTATCTTTTCCACAATCATGTTACTAACACCAATAATCCTTAAACTTTTGAAATTGTCAACAATATAATCCATACCTTCATGCTTCAAATGGAAAGATAAACAATAAATATCATGAGACTGAAGGATGACTATCATACTTGTCCACCTACCTTCATTGATCTTGTTGATATGTATCATTAACGGCTTTCCGATGTAGGGTAGAGCAAGATGAACAAATTCTTCTATGCGTCTTACAGGGCACCACTAAAAGTGGTAACCTAGGCTCATCATACGCTGAATATCTGCAAAAGAATCATCAGTGCAACATGCTTCCCTGATGCAGGATGAGTATGATGGTTACATTATGGAAGAATCACCAGAGATACAGGGTTCCAAATCTTCGAAATTTCCATCATATTGGTCCATCTGCATATGACAATTATCTACAAAGTATAGTGTTGTTCCACCCTCAATTATGGTGGCAAAAGGGTCGAGCCATTCTTTGCCATTATCCTCATAAGGGGAAGGAATGATCACATCTCTTTCAATAGGGTATTCATAAGTTACGTCTTCAGCATCCCTGCTGGAGGTGACTCAGAGTTCCTCGTCCCAAGTAGTGTCATGTTATGTCTCTTCCCGAGTAACTTCATCAAGCTACTCTTTCTTGCTGCAACTTATGGATACAACACTACCTGGTCTCAAGGAATCATAAAAGGAGGACCCATAAATGTCCAATAAACATCCACCTCAGAATTCCTGTCATTATGTTCCCAGAGATCTAGTATATCATAAGGAGTTTCTGTATGTTGGAAGGGAGGACTCATCGTATCCTTTTGTTCCTCAACTTCTTCAATTAGGACTTATGGATCGTTATATACGGGACCATCATCATATTCATCTACTTGCGAAGCTTTATCTATCGTGCTTAAGATATCATTAGTTAGACCTTGAAGAATGGTTGCTTCGACCTGATCTTTGCTTTGGGCTTCCTTACTGAACAAATCCTTTGCATGCTTGAAGTGAGGTATGCATTCATCATGCTGCCTTGAATCCCAGTGGTTACAGATTGTTTCCACCAATTCTGCAAATGATGATATCGTTCCTTTATCTAGGTCGACAAACCAAGCGAGAGCCTTTCCTCCCAGGTGAAGGACAAATGATCACATGTAAACATCTTCTTCTTCTTTAATACCATATTATAAATCCATAGTCATAAACCATTCCACATGATGCATGACATTATCATGGTCACCCTTGAAGGCATGCCATAATACTTGGGTAACTCATTTGAATAACCTGGGAAAGTTGATAGATCAAGAGGAGCGAAGCCAATTTCTATTTCTGTAGCAGTCAGATTATCAGGATCTTCAAACTCGAATGGAATATCATCCGTGGCTCCTTCTCTTGCATCATCTTGAGTCTAGATTTTTCCTAAGTTTTCTTCCCATATTATATTGATCATGGCCTTTCTTTCTTGTTCATCGACACCGTAATCCCAATCCATGCTGAATCCATTAATGAACTTATTGAGTGAAGAAATTTTTTTGAGAGGAAAACCCTCATACCAACTGACTGACAAATTGTTCTCTAGGTGAAGAGATAGCAGAAAGAACCTCATCCTGATGTCTTCATGCACGATGTTACTTGCATGGATGAATTGCATGAATGCTTGCACATGGGATGTTGGATGCTACTTATATTGTTGAAACAATGGGAAAGGTTCCTTCCCACTATCTTGAATGGCATACTTGTGTGGAAACCCTGGAATGCTGAGAAGTCCAATATGTCCATCCACAATTCATAATTGGATGCCATCTTGTTAGGCTTCCCTGTCTTTATAGAGTACTTATTTTATTTTTCTTTGATTGGAGTCGCCAGGAGAAACCTGCAAGGTTAGTTAAGCAAATCTTTCCAAAGTACTAAATAAAACAAAGACATACATGATAGATGGGACAGGTTGAGCTCTTTGTGGAGTCTCCAGCTAAGCCTGCAAGTTAGTCATTTCAAAAAAATGTAAGCAATCATATACAACCAAGGACTTCAAGACTTACCAAAATTTCGTTTCTTGCATGGATATATGACCTCAATGAATTTGAGGTCCCCTATAATGACGCCAAAATGTTACCGGTTGAAATGGCAGTCCAAACCACTAGCAAGCATATGCAGAGAAAGTGACCACTGTCATCTTAGTCACTTATCCTAACTTCTTCGAAAGTTGAAGCCTCCTAGGGGAGAGCCCTATGGAACTCTGCAGAAGACACTTGGACAACAAATAATATCTTGTTTGTGTGCAAGGTTAGTGACTAGTGACTAACGGAGCCTAGAAGAGGATATGAATAATACAAGTTCACTCATCCAAGGATAAACCAATTGCATAGCTAATTTGTTCCAATAATCCAATAACAAGTACAATATGTAGGAATTAGCAAAAATACATTTATTGCATCATTAATAAGTAATTAAATCCCACATGTACAAGTAGTAATAGTGATATGCAGATATTAACCAAAATTAATTTACCACAGTAATCTAAAGCAACAATACAAGTAACATGTGTTATTCATTCATACAAGTATTTATGACAACATTAGTTATATATAGATAGATCAATTATGAGGACGACTGAGCTTTTAGGGAGGGGCTGAAATTTTAGGGCCCAAAAATTTAGGTCACAAAATTTTAGGGCTCGAAATTTTAGGAGGGCTTGAAATTTTATGGCGCGGAATTTTAGGGCCCGAAATTGTAGGGATGACCTGAAATTTTAGGGAGCGAAATTTTAGGGTGTGAAATTTTAGAGCCCAAAATTATAGGGAGGGCCCGAAATTTTAGGGCACAGAATTTTAGGGTCTGAGATTTTAGGGCTCGAAATTTTAGGGTCCGAGATTTTAGGGTGTGAAATTTTAGGGCCCAGAATTTTAGGAGTAAAAAATTTTGGGAGGCCTTAAATTGGCTAAATATTTGATTTTGATGAGATTTTTATAAATTTTGTAGACCTAAAACTAACCTAGAACTAACTTTAGAAACTAGGTTTTGAGAAAAAGTGTGTTAGAGCCTAGGGAAACCCTACCCTAGCATAGGCCCTACCCAACCTAGGGCTTCTAAGGAGAATGACTAACCTAGTGAGGAAGGGTCCCAGGTTAAGAAACTGTCCTAGAAAACGACGGAGAAACCCTAGTGAACCCTCACAAGGAGATGTTTCATTGTTTTCTATGGCGACAAGAAGGAAGGTAATGGCCTATCCTAGGGCAAAGCACATCTCTAAGGATACCACTAAGACTCAGACATGCACATCCACCAACATCCAAACAAAAATGTAAGAAGCATGACCTTCTCATGCTTGTGTTCATCCAACAAATTGAAGCATCACCAAAAGCAGAGATTCACCAAAACATTACAAGAAAATAGCTTGCATTAGCCATAAAACTTCCTCAAGAGGAGCACATTCATCTAGAGAAACCCTAAAAAGGGTAAAACAAGTGCATAGTTATTTATCCCATTAGTTTTGATTTAATATGAAAGCGAGGAGATCTATTTATATGATCTCACACTCAGTTTTACAAATAAAATCCAGGCCGATATGCCCTAAAACAAGTAAATTTATAATTATTAAATGTCAACTTAAAATCAAAAGAAAATAATAATTAAGTATAGAATAAGGTAGGCTACCTGGGGTATTTGTATCCCCAGGTGCCAAAACACGCTAACATAAGAGAATCACTCTGAATGAAAGGCCAAAGTGGGCTAGAGGGAGGGAGTTATGCCCCATCTAACCCCTAGAATACTGCAAAATGCCTCAATGCCCTCCTCAAAGCATAGAAACGACGTGACATGGAGGATGCCTTCCTATGAGAAATGAAGGCTAGGGGGAGCAAGGACCCACTGACTGAAGGGTCAAGAGGGTGTATGAAGTGATCGTGACTGAATACTAGTATCTTGTGGCTAAAGCAGAGGTCACCAGAGTGCATAATAAGGGAATGGAGCCATGAGACCTAGTAGTCAACCTTTAGGGGCCCCAAACACCAACCCTAAGGTTAAAACCATCTTTAAAGGGGAAATTAACAATGCCATTAAGCCATAGCACCCTTAAAGGAGGACCAAAGGGTCCAACCATGACCGCCATTGTTCAATAACACCCCTCTTGGTAAAAAATTTGGCCCTCTCCCTGGGGTACACCTGAAGGTGCAATGGGTACAAGTGCAGCGTAACACCGCCCATTCTCTGGGGCCCATGCAGTCCAATCTGCCATCACAGAAAAAGCGGAGGAAATACCCATCCATATATTTGAAGATCCTTTCAGAGGCTTCCTGACTGCTCTAATCTACCACACAACAGGATGTTTTTGAAAATATTTGTCTCGAATAACAATACTCCATACATTATCTACAAATAAAGCACACCACAAGCTCTTGGCTAATAATGCTATGCCAAAGTGAAAGATATTTTTCAGTGACAAGGTTACTTATTATTGCGTATGTAACACGATTGCATCTCATTCACACCAATATATCTTGCTCAAGGTGGTAGTGGAGTAAATTGGCCTCCACGACACAACGTACCAAATTTCCCTTCTCAATTTCCATTCTTTCACTACACCTTTTGAGATCCATCCACAAGTTTCTTGAATCTTGGATCACTCAATATGAAAACCTGAGCAGCATGATAAAAAACCAATGGATATGGATTATTTTTCCTTGTTCCAGTTCATCCTCCCAAATCATGGATTCCTGTGCCAACAACAACATAGTGCATGCCACTGTGTATATAATACCGAACTTCCACATTTGAGAACCTCCATCCGTGGGTTTCCCATCACAATAGTGGTGAGCTTAAGTTGTTGTTGAAGAGATGCATTTTGGAGTTTGGTTGTCCTTAAAGAACCATGTGATTTAACAACTGGTTTGCATTACTTTCGATTCTCAATTCTTCCACTGAGTTTACATTCATTTCTCTTTATGGGGGTGAGTCATTATTCGATTTGGATGCAAAGTTTATGCATTTGGAGGATTTATTTGGTTAGAGGATGCGTTGAAGTCGATAATTTCATTAGTAGTTGCATGGTCAAGCTGAGATTAATAGTAAAATTCATTCTTTGTGTGACCATAAACAGAGATGCCACCACCCATATGAAAATATATCAGTGGTTAATGTAAATCTAAATGCCCACCTACCCGCTTGCTAACCACACTCTGGTTGATGCTCTTTTTCTTGTTTTGTATACTGTTTGTTTGAATCAATAGTGTGAGTTTATCTCTATGAATAAAACTCAAATGCCCATGTTTAAAATTGAATATATTGTTGTTTGCTAGAAAGGAAATGGAAAAAAATTGAAATATATATTCATATAAATTATATGGTAAGTGAGTATATTTGTTTGGTTTAAAAAAGTTTATAATTGTCTTTTGTGTGACCATGATTTTTAGTTTTGTTTTTTTTGTATTGCTTTTAATATGTGGTTTAAAGTATAAATTTAAATAGCTTTAATAGGAAGACTATTAAGGCTAGCCTTCAGATAAACTTGGTTGGGTATCTCTTGTGGTATATAGATTGTTTTCCGATTCAATATTGTGTTTGGCCCAGGCTAAGACTCAATTTGTTGGAAAAAAAAAATTAGTTTTGATTTTTATGGATTGTTTTTAATATGTTGTTTAAAGTGTTGGGCACCATTTTGACCTCTTTTTGTCATCTAAATATCTTCCAATCCCCTCCATAAAACCTTCATACTGATTTATAAAGCCTTAAACTTTGGTCAAAGGTATCAATGTCATTGCTTTTTAACAAATTGAATTTTGAGATTTTTAAGGCATTTAAACTAAGGTTTTTATTTAGAATTACAGGATGTGCTAACTTCCCGTAATGTCTCCTAGGTTGGATACTTGCAGGCCAGCTAGGTGTGAACTGAAAGATGGGGAAAAGATCCTCAATGTCTAAGGATGGTTAAACTTCCAACGAATAGATGATGTGGCTCTCACAGGTGTCAAGTCAATGCCGGTCAAAGACGACCACCTGTGCTACTACTCAACACAAAAGCAGGGCAGTTTTGATTTTATCTATTTTCATGGATCTGATAGAGGATCTCGAGGATTGTATTTCATAATTAGCTTCCAGATTAATAGCATTTCTAGTTTTTTTAAAAGTGTGTATAAGTATTTCATAAGACAGAGGAGAAAGGGGATCGCTATCAAAGGAGAGAAAACACATACTGTTCTGGACTGCGTGGTTTTATTACTGTGTATGCTCGATTTTACTATGGTGAATATATTTGAAGTTTAAGCTCTGTGATTTTCTCTCTACGTGTGTAAACGAGGCATTGGAGGGCCCCCTTTGTCAAGTCTGCACACATTTCAATTGCCAGTAAACGATTTGGATTGTTGTCATAAACGATTTGGATTGTTGCCAGTGGTATGTTTTTAATTCTTGTAGAATTCAATTTCCTTATTGCAGAACAAGTTAGATTGTTTTAAATCAGTTTTATAAGTTCTGTTATTGCATTAGTCATATATTGAAGGAATGGTTCAGACTATTATCTCACATTGCTGTACATTGCTTGCCTATTTAATGATGGAGTATTAAAAACAGTTACACATTGCGAATGCTTTCCTGTAAGGGAAATTGATGTTTGATTGTTTATTCAACGTTGAGATAATAGGCAGAGTCTTGTAATCCATAGTTTAGGGTTAGGTTTAATTTTATTTATTTATTTATATTTTATTATTATTATTATTTTTAATCTCAGAGATTTTACATGTAAACTGCTGTGTAACTGAAAGAACAAATGAAGCTGCTTCTGTAAGGGAGTTTTTGTGTTTTTAAGTCACAGTATCTTAATCTTTTAATAGGTTTATTTCATAAGTAAACTAGATTTCTAGTCAAGTCTAGCTTTGAGTCCTTATACTTGGATATGCCTCTAAGTCTACAAACTCCGGATTGACATAAACTCAAGGTTTAATCTACATTAGTGGATCGAAGCCCAACATTTGGCGCTGTTGCCGGGGAGGCATTTTAGAAGCAGACTTAGGAACTTTAGTTCTCTGATAAAAACAAAATTTTCAAACAAAACATAGAGTAGATTTTAGTTTTATGTCAATACAAAGAGACGAGAAAGGAAGATTTATCAAAACCCCCCCAAAAATAGAAGTAACAGGACCTTCTTTTCCAAAAGGATTCATCACAACAGTTGGTACTTTTAAAATGGCTGAGGAAGAAACATCAAAAGGAAAGAAACATCAAAAGGGCCAACTGCAGAACATAGAAGGGAGTATGAGAGAATGTTAGAAATAGAAAATAAAAGAAGACAAGAGAGAAGAGAAGAAGAGAGGCAACATGAAAGGGAAGAAGAAAGGAGACAAGAGAGGGATGAAAGAACAGAAGAAGATCAGGAAGCCACCTTTAAATTTCCCATCTTGGACACTAGCATTACCCTCGGGGAAGAGGTAAAAATGAAGAATATTCCACCATCTGTCCTACCAAATTTCTATGGTATGACTTCTGAAGATCCAGATTCTTTCCTATTCGAGTTTGATATCTTGTGTTGAACTTATGGATACATTGATGATACCCATAAGCTTCGTCTTTTCCCTGCTACCCTTAAAGCAGCTTCCTTGAAATGGTTCATGGGCGTAGGAGAGCATTCTATAACTAGCTGGGATGAGATGAGGAAAATATTTCTTAGAAAATATCAGGCATATTGCAGATGAAAGGATTCAAAAGATGACATTTTCAGAATGTCTCAACAGGAAGATGACAGCTTGGAGGAGCACCTAGAAAGATTCTCATACTACTTGTAGAAATCCAAATACAATTCTTTGACACCTAAGATCATTCGGACAATATTTTTAAAAGGAATAAGAGAAGAATATTTAGATATTTTGAATGTTATGGGTAAAGGTGACATCTCCTACTTACCCTTCGATGAGATACAAGACTTGTGTCAGAAGTATTCAAGAGGAAAAGCTAAAACTGGAAAAAGGGATGTCACTACTAAAGTAACTAAATCTGCAAACAGTGGTATCTCCAATGCTGAGCTAGGGAATCTGTTAGAAGACTTTAAGACTGATTTATTGAGTACCTTAGGCACAAAAATTGAAACATCAAAAACCAAGAAAAGACAAGAACAACAGGACCAACAAGATCAAGCCTTGTCTATTTTTTGTCCTAAATGTAGAAAGAAACACCCACTAAAAGAATGTCCATTAAATACTGTTGAAATTTGCGGCTTATGTACTTCAAATCACAAAACTGATGATTGCCCCAGATTGAAAGAATTGCAGGTAGTTCGAATGGAGGAGAATCAAAGCATGGAGTCTCTCTACTTTATGGGACAACGAAGACCTTGGCAGCCACAATTTTCAGGTATGTCTCAAGATCCTATGCAGCAATTTCATACAAATTATCAAACTCCTATTCAGAATTCATGGAGTGCACCCATGCCCTGGAAAACTTGGTCTCCTCCGTTAGCCCAATCTGCTCCAAATTGGAGAGGATATACCCATGGTAACCAGACATATCAGCAGGCCTACTTACAGCCCTATCAACAACCTTCTGCATATCCCCAATACCAGCAGAATCAAGTCCAAGTCCCATCTTTCCAACAACCCAATATGTTTCCTCAATTGGGTCCACAACCTCAATAGATTCAATTGCCATCCAATCAGCCTCCACCTCGGCCTACACAACTACCTGCTCAGCCAATTCCAAATCCAAATAATAAAATAGACAAACCCATGTATAATGTTGATGATGGAATGGCACTCCCCTACTCAATCGTCCCACTTCAAAATATCAATTTAAGATCTGGGAAAAACTTACAAAAAGAATCTCCCGTTATCTTAGAAGAACAAATAGAAAATGAGAAAAATCCAAAAAAATTAAATACAGAAAAATCACAGTCAGAAAATCACAGTAAAAAAGGGAAAACATTAGTATCTTATACACCTCCTTTTCCAGAAAGGTTGGTCAAAGAAAAAATTTCAATCTCCCTACCTGATTTTGATGTTTTGAATGAGTTAACTAATGTATGTGTCAAAATTCTCCTACTACAGGCTATAAAGGATATTCCAATTTACACTAAAGCAGTTAAGGAATTATGTCTTAATAAAAGAAGGAAGGATCCATAAAAAATTCATGTGGTAGGCAATCTAGCAGGATAATGTCTAACACTGTTTTTATTGAAAAGTATGTAGATCCTGGAATCCCAATGGTTACAATTACTGTTAACAATTTTTCAATTCCAAAAACATTGATTGATCTAGTTGCTGCCATTAATGTCATGACACTAGAGACAATAGAATACCTTCATTTGATAAATCTCAGACCTACCACAACAGTTTTGGAATTAGCTGATAGGTCTAAAATTACACCTGAAGGGATCTTAGAAGATATCATTGTTTCTTTAGACTCTTGGGAGTATCGTGTCAATTTTATAGTGCCACAACCAAAGTCTAATCTAGGAGGTCACCCATTGATTCTTGGTAGACCCTGGTTGGCAACAGCAGATGCTTTCATAGGATGTAGGTCGGGAAGTATGCTCATTTCACATGGGACAGAGAGAAAACAAATTGCATTTTATCCTTCTGCCCAAAGACCTTCTACATTAGATCAGCTATCATGGATTAATGAGACAAAGGAACAAGAAGAAGAAATGATTCAGCCTGTTCTGAGCATTAATCAGTTCTTTGATTTTCAGGAAGAAAACAACGAAGATTTGTTAGATTATTTCATTGCTGAACCTGATATTTCTGAAGAATTAAGAGACATGCAGTATGCTATAGCAGATCAAGTTTTAGGCTATAATTTTCAGGAAAATTGTACAGTACATTCTCTAGCATTGGCACTTCACGATATTTTTAATGTTCATTCAATCACAGATATTCAAAGCAAAACAGTTGAAATCAGTCCAGGAAAACATTTGAATATAAGTGCACATCTTACTACATCATAGGAAGAACAGTTGATTACTTTGCTGAATAAACATTCCCATGCATTTGCTTGGGAGTACACTGAGATGGCTCATCTTGCTCATTCATAAATTTCTCATTCTAAATAGTCAAACTAAGATGTCTCATCTTGCTCATTCATAAGTTTCTTCCACACATTGGCATCTGCTGCTATGCTTTCAAAACCAGAAGGTTCTAGAAATATGATAGTAATTTAATGCTTAGCAGCTTGAGCTTTTATACCTGCCACTCTGGTCGAAATCAGGCGAAGTTGGTCTTCCAGTAATTGACTACTGACTATCGCATGTGCTATTTCAGTTTTAAGCACCTCTTCATCTAATCTCTTCACTAGCTGAATGGCCTTTTCGTCTTCATTGCATTGTTCCTGCAATTGTTTCAAAAATATTTCATGTTCGGGCAGTACCTCTAGTCTCCTGCTAGCAGATATCTGACACCGATTGTAAGTTAGGAGGACTCTTATGCAGAATTCTGCATAGGCACTCTTCGTCTTCCTCACTGTCTTTACTAGCTCTTCTGTTGCTTTGCTAGCAAACTTGATCAGCTCATACTCCAGCTTTATCGTCTCCAGGTCTTTGGGAGGTACATCGCGGGAGGATCCTTATTTGTTTCTACCCATGTCATTCTTCCTTGTAGAGTTTCTAAGATATCCCATGTCCTGTCCAAGAAATAGGAAGCTGTATTTATAATTTCCTCCAACCTTACTTCTATCTGTTGAACCTTAAACCTCTCTTCCACCATCTGAAGCTGCATTTAATGAATCTTATTTTTGAGCGTCATAGCATGCTTCTTTAAAGGTTCAACATCGGCTTTCTGCTCCATAGTTGTCTTCAATGAAACTTCTAGTGAATTCTTTTGATCTTCCAAGGCTACTATTTGAGTTTCATATAGCTTAGCTTTCCCTTCCACAGTGGTATTTTGTACTTCCAGTTCCTGTCACTTTATCTTCTAAATTTCCCTTTTCCTTATTCAACTTTGCAAATGATAGCCTCATATTATCTCTTTCGGCTTCCAAAATCTGATATCTTTGCTATAGCTTCCCAAAATCTGCCAAGGTGGCCTAGGATTCCATTTCTTTATTGCGTGCAGATAGCACCAAAGCATCTTTATCTTCCTGTAGAGTCCGACACTCTGCCTTGGATACCTCAACTTCACTGATCATATCTTCATATTTTCTCTTCAAGCTCTTACTTTCACTCCTCTCATTTTTTAAGGTCTCTTTTAACTGTGCGACCTTCTTCTGGGACTACTTGAGATCCGTCATTATTCTGTCCACATTAGCTTCAGTGGATAGGGATAGGGCTACCCCATCTCTTTCCATTGATCGTGGATTTTTGTTGGTACCGTGAACCACTATTTTATCGGTCACCATCACTCCTGTCTTACCCCCAGTGTTCACCTTTTTCTCTGTTCGTTTAACAATCCTCTTTTTTACCTTGTCATAGAAAATGGTGTTTAAATCAGGCACCTCATCCCCTTCAGTGGGAATAAAAGGGATCAACTCAATCCCAGCTATTGAAACTGGATCCCCTCCTACTATACTACTAGAGGGAACAATAGGTTCGAATGGATCAGTATCTGACTGAGCCTGTCCTTGATTAGCAGGGTCTTGTTCTTCTTGTGTCTCTTCTCTCAATTCTTCAATTGCCTTTTCTGCTTGCTCTTTTTTCTTATTAGCATCTTCTAATCTTAATCCTTCACTTTCTTTTTGCCTTCTCTGTATTTCTTCTTCCTCCTTTATTTTCTTTTCTTCTTCTATCTTCTTTACCGCCTCTTCAACTGTCTTTCTCTTTTCTTCTTCTTCAGCTCGCAACCAGTCCTCTGCTTCTTGTGCTAACCTATGAGCTTCTTCCTACCTTTTCTTTGCTGCATCTTCTTCGTGCCTTTTGAGTTTATCAACAACTTTTCCCTTTCCGCCCACAGTAGCTATCTTTTGTTTGAATCTTTTCCTCAAAGCTGTAATGTTTTGAGCATTCCGGAAGATCTCTTCATCTTTATCCCATAAATTTGTATACTAGAAATGCACTCCATCTACTGTGCAATAATCAACAACTTTATCCTCAGAGTCATTTCTATGGAAACTCATTTCACCGAAGTGAAAATACTCTAGTTCCTTAACAAATTATGCTGTAGTTTTTACCCTGGAAAATTTGTAACTTCCTACAAAAAAGGGGACTGCAGGATATACTGCCCTCTTCTGCTCAAAAAGGAAATTTCCCACTCCATCAATGCACAACTGTCTCACAGCCTCTTTATGGATCACATAGTCTGTAGCATACCTCGATAGAAGGGAAGGAGCCCTTGAACCACCGTACATTCTTAAATACAAGCCCTCTTCTGTCAAATAATAGTTCTTGTTGTTTTGCACAACTTTCAAATCTTCCTCTGACATACAATTACATTCAACCAAGAAAATCAAAGTATACAATGGCATAATGAAATTCTCACAAATCTCCTTGTAGTGATTATAATATTTGTGAGCCCAGAATAATTTATAGGCAGCATACACAGGGGCCTGGTCTTTATCCCATTGGCACTTCAATGTTGGGAATGGCTGCGTACATAAAATGAAATCAATCAATATCAAACTCATATAAAATTCTGTCTTCTTCTGGGACACTCCTCCCAATGCTACACTTATACAAGCCGACAAGCTGTTGGACACTATATTTGCCCAATTAAAGATCGTACCTTGGGTGGCCACAAAAATATCACTGGTACCCAACCTATTTTAAAGCTTTTTCCATTAGCCCTCCCGAAAATTTTATTTAACATCAAAGCAATGAACCTGTATGGAGTGCGGAGGGTTGATGTTTCGTACTCTCCAGAAGGCCTTGTATGGAAGTTTTTACCTCGGATCATCATTTTTTTAACTGTTTCCACCATATCTAGATTGAGCTCCTTTAACCAAATTTCAGTCAAATAGGTTTGTGTACCCCAGGCAGAATCCACCCTATCACCTCTGAACATGGGAAAATTTCAGGTCTGGTAGCCACTTTCATAATGGATGATCTCTCAATATTGGCATATATAGGCATATCTTCAAACCTAGCTTATGGAACACTTTGGTTTGAAATCATTCTGTATACCTCTCCCCATTTATAATCTGGCTCAACTCCAGTAGTGGCTTTAGTATCTTCATAAATAACTTCAACTTTGGTTACTATCTCTACTTCTGGTTCCTCCTCAGCTGCTTGGGCCTTCTTCTATTTTCGTGGCATGTTGCTGTGCTGATAATTAGCCTGTAACAATCATGCAACATGATTTTAGTCTATTTACTCCTAGCAAGCTATGTATTGAAAGAAACAACAAGAAAAATTAGAACATTACCATCCCATCAATATGCATGCTTAATAATTTTCCTTCTATCAAAACCAAAGGTCCTTTTGGATGAAAAACTCTAAAGAAAAGGAAACTTGCAAAACCTATCTGCCCTAAATCTGCAAAAAACTTCTATTGGTGCAAACTCTAGATCTTCTCAACAACCTTGTTTCTTTGGGTAGAAAACTTGACTGAGGAAAAAGCAAGAATCCTAAAACTGCATACCGCTAAAAACCCCCAAAACCCCTTATCATCTATGTACCCCTCCTACATCCCACATAAACACACCGTCACTTAATACATGGCCGCGCAACCTAGGGTTTAAAACGATGCAAGAATGAAATGGGTGGTGTAGACGGTGAAACGCTCGTCTTCACCCTGCCCTTGCTTCCTAAACAAATGTCAACGATGCACTCATGGCTGCACAGAGACTGGGAGAGAAAATAATCGGCTGAATGAAACAACGCTCACAAATAGACATGTTGAATCCTTAAATAAAGAAGAAGAAAAAAAAACCACCATTGTTCAAATCAAAAACCCCTGCAGGAAATAAATACCTAACCCCATCAATACATTTGGTCTAAAACCAATAATAATACTGGGCATAAAAAAATGGAGCGAATCCTACCTGGAGACAGAATGGCGAGCGACCTGGACAGACAACAACCTCTGCTGGTGAATGATTTGTACAGGCGATCGAGAGCTACGTAGACTCAAATGGATAACCTCACGGTGATAATGACACCTCATACAAACTCTATGGCTTTATAAGCCCAACTGTGGGAGTAGTCAAATAATGTGGGAAAGAAAACAAAATAACCCATCGTCGGAGTGATACTTCTGTGAAAACCCAACATATTGGATCGACTCAACTCTTCATGCCCGGGACTCGAACAAAAAACACATCGACACACGGAAACACTAACCTATCTCGGTATCGGTGAGAGCAATGTGAAGTCACAGATAGATTTGGCATTACACCCCCGCAACGCCGGTCGACTAAACCACTAACTCCTTCAGCTCATTCCCATATACACCGCCGATATGGCGAGACATTTCACCAAACTTAATCGGATATTGAAGAGTGATAGTTAAACGGGGACCCGACTACTCGAAGATGTTTCAAACTATGCTTCCGGAAGATTGGCAAACTGCCTCCGATACAATAGACGAAGCAACATCTGATACATCGAAGAAAACCTCAGAAGGCTCCCAATGGCCATATCGGGAGGGTAGTCAACTGTGCATCTGATGCATCGGAAAGCTAGTCGACTATGCATCCGATATAAGCAGACAAAAACTCAATTCTTTCAAAAACAACAAGCCACAGGAAAACTTTGGTAAAATCATGGAAATCCTTAAGCTTTCTAAATACTAAAAGAATAAGGGGGGGACCCTAAAAATAATTTTTTTTGGGGAAAATAGTTGCAGCTGCAACATGATCATTATGAATTTTATATAATAATGCATCCATAACTCTTTGTTTTCTAACCGTCAAATCATAACTGGATCCATGTCATCCTTTTTTTTCTCACAACGACCATTAAGTCCAAGTTGTTAATATGTCGTGGCAATGTCTTGAAAACATCTTTAATCTCCTGTGAAAAACTAATGGTGTGTCCTTGATATTTGTATTGTCCACCTATTGAATGCACCACCTGCAATATTGGACTTGCACATGCTATCAACATCTCTTCAACTTGTGTGAGATCTTCAAGGACATGAGGTTGAGTTCCTAGATGCATGTGGTTCGTAGCTGAGAATTTGAGATTAGATCCCTTTCGCAGACATAGCACAAACATTGGAACTGTACTTGTTTTATGTACTTGTGTTCTAGCATATGACTCCAGGCAGACATGACACATTTGAACTTCTGCTAATCGATCAATTCATTCACAAAATTTGCGATTTCTAGTATACATTTCTTCAGATGGTACCTATATATTATCGTCTAGTTCAACACCTTGCTCTGCGACTGTTACACATTCAACATCCCCATTTATATTTCTTTTTTCTTCCAATTGCTTCAACTTTCTTTCTTGATATGCTCTTTGTCGATCAACATTTCGTTTTCTTTGTTCTTCTCATTCTTTTTGTCGATCTGCATTTGAAATCATATTAGTAATTGGAACTTCTTGAAATTGGCCCATGTCATCAACACGTTGGTCTGCAAATTGATTTTTTTGTTCTTCCATTTGCGTCAACTTTCTCTCTTGATATGCTCTTTGTTGATTAACGTTTTCTTTTCTTTGCTCTTCTCGTTCTTCAGCTGTCAATTCGTTCAACTTTCTTTTTTGATATTCTTTTTGTTGATCTTCCTTTGGGATCATATTAGTAATTGGAACTGTTTGAAATTGGACCATGTCATCAACACGTTGATCTCTGACCCTTACATGTTCAACATGTTCAACAGTTTGTTCCGCTGGTATATTGGTTGAATTTTGTCTTTGTCGTTCGACATTTACATTTTTTTGTTGTTTTGCAAATTGATTTCTTCCTTTTTCCAATTGCTTCAACTTTCTCTCTCGATATTCTCTTTGTCAATCAACATTTCGTTTTCTTTGTTCTTCTCGTTCTTCTGCTATCAATTCGTCTAACTTTCTTTTTCGATATTCTTTTTGTCGATCTTCCTTTTCCTTTTTTTTTCGTTCTTCTCCTTCTTCTTATCTCATTTCGTTAGATTTTATTCCTTGATATGCTTTTTGATGTTCAATGTTTTGTACTTTTTGTCCCTCTCTTGTTTCTCTCATAGCGTCTTTCACATGCACATCTTCCATTTCCAGGTCAGACTCTATATAAAAAATGTCAATCATTAACATATACAATGAAATTTTTGTATCAATGTAATGTACACTGAAATCAATGCATCAAATGAATAATAGCTACACTAAAATTTATGCAATGATTAAACATTATAGACTGAAATTTATGCAATGTGTAAACACAATACACTGATTAAACACTATAGACTGAAATTTATGCAATGTTTAAACACAATACACTGAAATTTATGCAATATTTAAAAGCTATACAGTCAAATCTATGACTATATAAAAATCATTCATTATATTTTAAAAGAATTGGGTGACTTGGGAGGATTGAACCTTGAACCTCACAACCATCATCCCAACACCCTTACCAATATACCACATGTAGGTTTTATTATTAATACACTGAAATCTATGACTATATAAAAACCATACACTGAATTTTATGCAAGTTTAAAATTCAATAAATATTCAAAAGAATTAAATGACTTGGGAGGATTGAACCTTGAACCTCTTACCCATTATCCCAACACCCTTACCACTATACCACAATAAGTTCTTATTAATAATACATTGAAATCTATGACTATATAAAAAACATACACTAATTTTTATGCAAGTTTAAAATTCACTATATTTTCAAAAGAATTAGATGACTTGGGAGGATTGAACCTTGAACCTCATGCCCATGATCACAACACCCTTAACACTATACCACATGTAATTCTTATTATTAATACTTTGAAATCTATGACTATAAAGAACTTATGATTTTAATTTAAATTAAAAAAATATTAAAATTCTAATTATATTAAAATTAAATAAATATATATTAAAATTATTTCAACATATATATAAATACATATTTCAATATATATATTTCAAAGCTTGATTCGGCAGTTGCCAACACCGTTGACGGAGACATTAATGTGGAGCTAAAAAACAAAAAAATATAAATTTATCCTTAAAAAAAGAAAGAAAGTGAAACTCGTTATCAGCCATAATATTTTAAAATTACTATAAATTTACTCCAATGTTCACCTGAATTCAAGATATCCTGATTAAATCTTATCAGCTTTGGCAAAGGAATCTCAACATGTGAATAATGATCAATCCAAGCTTTGATAGAAAATAAAAAAGCGCAGTCTCTTCCCACGATCTCATCTCCAAGTCAACCTCAGATCAACATCAATATGTTTATCGTATTTTAGCATGCACAAATAGCATAGTGCATGAAGAAGATAGGGGCTGGAGACATCAAGTGAATAAATGATGACGATGAGCATGCAAGCCCAATTTCAGTCCAAGACTTCATTTAGGCTTGGACTTGGAGCAGCTGAAGGTTTTCCGCAATTGTTTCTCGGAAACTCAAAGTCAACCTCATTGTGTTTAGAATTTTCTTGAGTCGAAAGTTGAAATACCCAAAGAATTTCACAAGTGCAAAGAAACAAATTATTATAATATAGAATGCAGCTAATAGAAAAAGTATAGTGATCAAAATAAGTCTACCGACATAGAACACAGTCACTGTCCTGTATGAATCACTTGGTATCAATTTAATTCATTTACTGAAAAATATATTCGGCTGGTATCGATTTAATTGGTATCACTAATATTTTTTTGGATCTAGGCTGGAAAATAAATTACCTATATGTTGTGGATATATTTTTTCTCTTTTCTTTGCGGCAGATTAATATTTTATAAATTTTTATGTATTTTTTTTATTACCTATTGGTGTTTATATAGTAGGTGTTTCAAAATACACATCATTTTGTTTTTATTTTAATGGGCCAAAAAAAATATTTACTTTTAATTAACGGCCGACAAAATCTACATCATAAGTAAATAGAAGTAAAAAGTAAATATTTATAGCCGACCTTTACATGAGGAACGTTACATAACATTACAACATCTCCCTCATAATCGAAAATAATATTTATAGCCAACATTTACATGAGGAACGTTACATAAGGTTACAACATCTCCCTCATTGCGCCAAGAGGGGCTATACAACTCAATATGGGGGAGATCTTGTAACGTTCCTCATGTAAATGCCGGTTATAATTATTATGAGGGAGATGTTGTAACATTATGTAACATTCCTCATGTAAATGTCGGCTATAAATATTATTTCTGATTATGAGGGAGATGTTGTAACGTTATGTAACGTTCCTCATGTAAAGGTCAGCTATAAATATTTACCTTTTACTTCTATTTACTTATGATGTAGACTTTTTCGGCCATTAATTAAAAGTAAATATGGGGGAGATGTTGTAATGTTCCTACTTAACAAAATAATAAAAAATAAAAAAATTGAATTATCCACAAAAAAAAAATGTTGGTCGTGCACATGGTTTTAAAACCATGTGCAAGGCCTCCTAAACAACCCATGGTTTTATTGTACATGGTTTAGGAGAGCCTTGCAAATGGTTTTAAAACCATGTGCAAGGCCTCCTAAACAACCCATGGTTTTATTGTACATGGTTTAGGAGGTCGTTGCAAATGGTTTTAAGACCATGTGCAAGGCCCCCTAAACAACCCATTGTTTTAGGAGGGCCTTGCACATGGTTTTAAAATCATGTATGAGGGACCTGTCGTAATGTTGTAATGTTGTTGAGTGCAATACTTAAGAAGAGGTTTGCACCTCCAAATATTTGATCCCTCTCGGCGCTTGATAGAGCCTAGGATTTGGATCTATGTTGGTAATATTTATAGCTGACATTTACATGAGGAACATTACGTTACAAGATCTCCCGCATACTGGGCTGTAGAGCGCCTCTCGGCGCAAAAATAAAAAAAATTAGTTGTCTGCCTAAATAAATGTCGGCCAAAAAAACAACCTAATATGGGGGAGATGTTGTAATGTTCTTACTTAACAAAACAATAAAAATAAAAAATTTAATTATCCGAAAAAAAATGCGGGTCAACTAAAAAAAACACAATATGGGGGAGATGTTGTAATGTTCCTACCTAACAAAATAATAAAAAATAAAAAATAAATTATATGCAAAAAAATGTTGCCTTGCACATGGTTTTAAAACCATGTGCAAGGCCTCCTAAAAAAGCCATGGTTTTATTGTACATGGTTTAGGAAGGCCTTGCATATGACTCTTAAAACCATGTGCAAGGCCTCCTAAACAACCCATGGTTTTATTGTACATGATTTAGGAGGGCCTTGCAAATGGTTTTAAGACCTTGTGCAAGGCCTCCTAAACAACCCATGGTTTTAGGAGGGCCTTGCACATGGTTTTAAAATCATGTATGGGGGAGATGTTGTAATGTTCGTTCTAACAAAATAAAAAAAATAAAAAATATTATATGTTGGCCATAAATAATATTAAATATTAATAATAAAAATATTATATGTCGTAAAAATAAAAACATGTGTCTTTTGGTTTGAATCAAATCAATGGCTATATATAGGACACACCAAAGCTGATAGCTCATTGAGTGCAATAACTAAGAAGAGGTTTGCACCTCGAGAGATTTGATCCCTCTCGATGCTTGATAGAGCCTAGGATTTGGATCTAGGTTGGTTTATCTTCAATTTATTTTATTTTGATAAGAATTTTGTATAATTTTTAAGTATGAGTAAAGTTCTATTATTACTTTTAATGAAATGTTCATATCAAATGTTTGATTAAATTTTAAATTATTTTAATAATTTTAAATTAAAATCAAATCAAGGTGGTGGACTAATGGGAAATTTTCTTTTGTGATTCAAATAACAAGAAAATTTTGTACATAGACCATTTTGTTATGTTTACTTAATGAAATGAGTATGGAATATTTTTATGTACTTTCATTCTTAATACTAAAAAATATAGCTTACTGGTTTGAAGTTTCATTCTTAGTAGCATAATCTATGCCAAAGTAAGAAGAACTTAAAACTATTTACAAGAAGAAACCATTTTTCTCAATTACTATACAAGAGTTTGATGTTACACCAATCAACATAAGGTTAATATTTCAATATTTAAATGCAAGCTTTAGACAATAATTTCTCTAGATAACAAAATAAAATTCAAGATCTCAATTCAATTAAAACTAGCACTTCAAAATTTGCATTGCAATACCTTTTCAAGACGGTGACATTTAAGCACACAACCAAATTACCATTAGCATAAGCATATGATTTATATATAACTCTATTTCAATTTTTCATTAATTATCTCAATTCATCAATCTCTAGAATCTCTTAGATGGAGTTCTTGTTTTCTCCAAAGGAGGGCAGTCATAGGGTTAGGGTTAAGGTTCTTAAGCTCATGCATATAACACCTTCTCCCTTAGTTAGAACCATGATTCCATGATCATGTGGGTCATGATAAACATAAGGAAACAATCCTCTAATCTACATGCCTCATGCTTCATTATTTAAATGAAAGTTTTACTCAATAATTCCTCTAGATAACAAAATCAAATTCAAGCCTCAATTCAATTAGAATTAGCACTTCACAATTTGTCTCATAATACCTTTCCCAGATGCTGACACTTAAGCATATATATCGCAGCAAAATTATCATAAGCATAAGCATAGGATTCTATTGGATATCTAATCCTACGAGATTATTATCCTTTTGTAAATATCTACAGTTATGAATATGAAGAGTCACCAAGAGGCATGTACCTTTGGAATATCAATCCTAAAGGTCACCTCCTCAATTGTATAAATAAACATTCATGCTTGAAAAAACTTATTCATGAGCCTGGAGTTACGATGGCATGACAGTGGTATCTTAGCCACTTTTTTTTAATGACATGACTCTTTTAGGTCTGCATATAGCCTATGTTGCTACTAGACTTGTTTGTCTTCCTTCTCCTTGGTCTGGCACTGCCTGCTCTGCCACTGGAGTGCATTGTAATCTCATTTAATATAATAATACATTGAAGAGTGTGTATATTTTATTCAAGTAATTTTGTACTTGAAAACACATTCCTTAGTTTCTATTGTTGGAGTTGTTCTCAGTGGCAAAGGATCATACCCAGAATGGTCAAGGAAGATCAAACATATTCTCATCTTCAACGACCTATGGGACGACATTTGTGAAGGACATATTGTTGACGAAGTGGATGGAGTGACACTAACTACAACTAAATAACCTACAATAGGAAAAGAGCTTGACATATGGAAGAGCAGAGACAAGAATGCATATGCACTAATAGTTGCTACAGTAAGAGAAGAGGTGATTTAGAATATCTCATTTTCCAAAACTTCTTATGATGCTTAAAAAAGTTAAAGGACTTATATGAATCACATTAATAATTGGATCTAATTTATTTATTGTTGAGGCTCTTCAAACTAGAGATGAAAGACAATGATCCCATGACTACAACATCTAATATTAGAGCAATCATGCATGACATTGGTGTTGTTGGTCTGAAGACATACATTTCTCTCACTTCCTTCATAAAATTTCTCTACACCTTATATTCACACTATTTTGAATCACTTCAAGCTAGTAGTAACTTAAATGACGCCACTTTTGACACTCCGGTGTAGAAGATTGTAGAAATAGATAAAGTATTAGGAAAAAGTCAATTAAACCCATTGAAGAGACCTTGTTGCTTTCCTAGAAAGGGAAGAACAAATCAAATTATTATTCTAAAGAAGAAAGAAACAAAAGAGGACAAGGAAGAAATAATTTTTGAAGTAGACACTCCAATTAAGCGCACCATATTTGTTTCAATTTTTTAGGTGGTGTATTTTTAAAGTTATATATTTTTCATTTCACCGCATGTTGAAAGAGATGAAACGAAACTCGACACATGTCAAGAAACAAAAATAAATAAAAATAGCGGATCTCACCTATACAAAACAAAATCTATACCTACGGAAAGTAGATTCAATGACGAAACTAATGGTATCAAGTCCGATAGTCGATTTGTGGTGTAAGGCATCCATTTTACCTTCCGAAAAAGGAGAAACCTAAAAATTGTGTAGGTTTCAGGTCTCAGAGGTTATTCGGTCAAACAATTATTCGGCCGAACAATGTTTTTCCGTTACGGAACCGTTATTTACAACGCAAACGAAACAAAAAAATCTTCGGCTGGAAAAAATTTCGTTTGCCGAATTTTTTTATAGCTCGTGTTCTTCTAGTTATCTACCATCAATGGTTGGTTATCTATTCATCAACTATAAGGTATCCATGCATGACAGTAAACAATAATAATACATTACAATTTATCATATTACTAACACACCCACGAACAAAACAGGTACTCTTCAAGAAGATACACTAGGCTTAATATATCCCTTGTCTATAGCAACTCGTGTAATTGTATTGTTCATTTCGTTAATTCTGGGATACTCATATGATATGGAGCTCATGATACTAGTGTTGAAAACGACATTAGATTTATGTTAAAATCTAAATATCGTTTAGGTGGTAATACTGATATCTTATCACAAAATACAACTTCAAATTCCTTTAAAATAGGAAATTGTTCTAATTCCATTTTTTATTTTTTGGGCTCAAATTATTTAATTTTAATGCCATAAAGTTGACACCCTTTCCTAATACACTTTTTACGTTGCAGTGCTGAAATTTGTCATGTAGATAAAAGTCTATAAATTTCATTCATTGTATGATACTTATCTTCCTCATCCACACTACTAAACAATTTATGCAAATAGTCAATAACATCTTTATGAGATTCTAGTCAATCCATACCTATCAAAATGTCATAGGATCCTAGGAGAAGTATATTTAAATTAACTGAGGTATCCAAGTCATTAAAACCTAATAACAAATCTTTAACTATCTCCGTAACTTTCATTTTTACCTTTGTCGCCAACTATACCAACCATGCATTTTTTTGTTTTTCCTTACTAAGTTTACACTTTTCAACTACTTTTGATGCAAAGTAACTTAAACTAGACCTTGAATCGATAAGTGTTGAAACATATATGTTCAAAACTTTACCTTCTATTTCCAACATGGTGGATTGATGGTTCACCTGCCGATATTCCAAAGAAACATTAACTATAGGGATATTCCTGGCTATGTCATTCATAGTACAAGCGTCCTGCAACGTGATTATAGGTTACTATTCCATCCTGCACTGGAAGTTTCAATACTCTTTACCCCATTTCTATTGGTTGAACCTCGCCTGTTGTAATTTTTATCAGTATGAACTCTTGTTCCTTTTCCAAAAGGTGTGGGTTTAAATCCTTTTCTATGTTGATTGATCTTTTCAATGTTTTTTAATTTTTTTTCCAACTTCTACTCAATTTGGATATTTGTTTAAATAAATGGTAGCACAACTAGGCCTTTCTAATTGCTTCATCCATTGTTGAAGAATTTCAAACACAATCTTTTCCTTATATACTAAGGGTAAACCACTGATAAAATTGTATACCTTATCTTTTTCAACTCTTAGATATGGTACATAGCGTTGTAAATTTACAAACTTAGTTGCAAATTCTTCCATGGTTAACAATCTTAGTCTCAAATCATTGAATTATTGAGCTTTCTCATCATAATATCGTTCTGACATATACATTTTTTCAATAATTTAAAAAAAAAAATTCAACTCAACTCTTTACTACATATGCTACTGACACTCTTAGCCTCCTTCCACAATAGAGCATATTTAACAACCAAGATTATATCGCTTCCTCAAATTCTCCATCAAACATGAAAGGCCTTATCTTTTTGAATTCTCCCTGTAACTCTACATGTATTTCTTTTTGTTTTTCATTATCCATTTCATAACCTTTCTCTAAATCCTGGGGGGTTATATAAGAATGCTATTTTCCATTTGTTTTTTTGTAGTGCTCATTTTATTTTCTTGTAAGGAACATAAAATAAATATAATAATTAAATTGATAATGTTACCTTAGTATAAAAAATATTAAAATTCAGAATCAAGTTGCTAATTTTATCTTAATAATAAAAAATATTTCTATCAAAACTTTCTAACAATTCTAACATTCTCAAGTTCTCAACACTACATCTACAATCATACATTGACTAACTTTCATATATTTGCACCTATCAAAACTTCTTAACATTCTGAACATTTCTTAACATTCATTCATATATTTGCACCTATCAAAACATTCTCTCCTAACATTCCCCCATTCCCACATTCACTCCTAACATGACATTTCTCATATATTCATTCTTAACATTAACATTCCCTTATATTCATTGTTACATTCATATATTTGCACCTATCAAAACTTCCTAACATTTCTAACATTTCTTAAGATTCATTCATATATTTGCATCTAACATTTCCTAACATTCATTTCAAACATTCATATATTTACACCTATCAAAACTTCCTAACATTCTTAACATTAACATTTCCATATTCATTCTGACTATATTCATTCTTAACATTAGATTGCACTTATCAAAGCATTCATTCCTAACATTCCCCTATTTCCACATTCACTCCTAACATTGCACCTATCAAAAATTCCTAACATTCCTAGTATTTTTAAGATTAACATTTCCATATTCATTCCCCATATATTCATTATTAACATTGGATTGCATTTATCAAAGCATTCACTCCTAACATTCCCCTATTTCCACATTCATTCCTAACATTGCACCTATCAAAATATTAACTCCTAACATTCCCACATTCACTCATAACATTCCCCCATTCCCACATTCACCCCTAACATTGCACCTATCAAAACTTCCTAACATTCCTAACATTAACATTTCCATATCTATTTCCCATATATTCATTCTTAACATTAGATTGCACTTATCAAAGCATTCACTCCTAACATTCCCCTATTTCCACATTCACTCCTAACATTGCACCTATCAAAACATTCACTCCTAATATTGCACCTATCAAAACATTCACTCATAACATTCCTCCATTCCTACATTCACCCCTAACATTGCACCTATCAAAACTTCCTAACATTCATAACATTAAAATTTCCATATCCATTCCCCATATATTAATTCTTAACATTAGATTTCACTTATCAAAGCATTCACTCCTAACATTCCTAACATTAACATTTCCATATTCATTCTGACTATATTCATTCTTAACATTAGATTGCACTTATCAAAGCATTCATTCCTAACATTCTCCTATTTTCACATTCACTCCTAACATTGCACCTATCAAAACTTCCTAATATTCCTAATCTTCCTAACATTAACATTTCCATATTCATTCCCCATATATTCATTATTAACATTAGGTTGCACTTATCAAAGCATTCACTCCTAACATTCCCCTATTTCCACATTCACTCTTAACATTGCACCTATCAAAACATTCACTCCTAACATTCCCCTATTTCTACATTCACTCCTAACATTGCACCTATCAAAACATCCACTCCTAACATTCCTAACATTCCTACATTCACTCATAACATTCCCTCATTCCCACATTCACCCCTAACATTGCACCTATCAAAACTTCCTAAAATTTCTAACATTAACATTTCCATATCTATTCTCCATATATTCATTCTTAACATTAGATTGCACTTATCAAAGCATTCACTCCTAACATTCTCCTATTTCTAGATTCACTCTTAACATTGCACCTATCAAAACATTCACTCATAATATTACACCTATCAAAACATTCACTCCTAACATTCCCACATTCACTCCTAAGATTCCCCCATTCCCACATTCACCCCTTATTAATTCTTGCACATGATCTACGAACTAAGAATCAATCTCATGAAAGAATAATAAAAAAATACCCATGAAATGGTGTTAATCGGAATCGGAATTGGTTTCCTTTATGTATATTTAATAAACAATGAATGGTTACAATACCAATGTTGAGAAATAGCTTAACTCCATGAAGAATTTGAATACCTAAGGAGACAATTCGAATTCAGTGAGTGAGTCTAGCTTAACTGACTCTTAGCCATTCAATCACACTCAATTAACGACTTGAACAAAACCCTAATTGACTCACCAAACCCTAACTGAAGTCGGAGTGAAATAAATGACTGAATCTCAACTGAAGGAGATCAAACACATGTCATAGCAAGCCAACCATCAAGTGCTAGTGCTCCATGACTTCAATGAACACCGATGATGTTAACTGAAGCTGGACTGATCATCAGAAGTTGGTGGAAGTGCCCTGTTGACTCCAGATCATTAAATAATAATACATAATCATTAAATAATATATTTAATGAGAGGAGGTGCCTTAACTGACTGGTTGAACTGATTGTAACCACCAGTTAGCAATTAGGTGCATTAATATCACTCAGACAACCCGTGGAGTGCTCCAGTTAGCCTCCTTAACTGTGGGAGAAGGCTAAGTTCGCCTCCTTGACTGTAGGAAGGCGTGGGTGTGACTGGATGATGGCAATTAATGCTCCACTGATGTCAATTAATGTCAATTATACTTAAGATAGTGGTTTAACTAGGCCAATTTGACCAAAAAGAGTGTGTATGGTGGTAAATGTCTCCAACACCCCCCCTTAAGCTATACTCAGAAAGAGTTAGAAAACATAGATGCATAAAAATGCTAGGGCCTCGGCAACAAAGGCCATAGGTCACCCTGTACAATAAAGTAACTGCTTAATATAACCAAGGAAATGGGGAAAACCTCATGGGAAAAATACCCCCCCTCAAACTAAGCAGTAAATCAAGAATTGGTTCTTTTATGCAGCAACATCCTGAGACTGTGCATGTGAACCTCTGAATCCAAACTAAATGAATATGTCTGGAGGAATCTTCCACTTTGGAAGAAGAACAATGCACTCAACTGAATAAAAAATATAAGCAGCCGCACGGTGAAAACTGGACCCATGTAGAGTAGCTGAAATCATTTGAAGAGAGAGAAAAGGTTCTTGAGGATTTGAACCATGTGTGGAACACTCAATAAACTGATATGTTTCAGCCTTGAACAGAAAACCATGAGTGGTAAAATCAGCCCCAATGTTTAGGAGCAAGTGTCTAAGTGGATGCAGAATGTCTTCCTGTTTACTAGTTCTGTGAGGAGATGAGATTGTGACCAAAGGTAGAGAATCCCTGGGACTATGGAGAGAGAATATTTGAGATCCATAATATGATATAGGTTCAGAAATATCTAATGATTCACAAAATAAAATATCAGCAACCTCATAAGAGGAAACTAACACCAAATCCCCAGTAGCAAAATTGAAGAAGAACCGCGGTACTTGATTTTTCACACCGGAATTGGTGAAAGAAGCTACAAGCATGATTGAAAGCTTTTGGATTTTAAAATATGAACAAAATAATATCAGATCATAATGTAAATCAGATCTAAATAAGTTCACAACAGATCCAAAACTTTGAAATGAAATCAAATCCCCAACAACAGTTTTGTAGGAGACTTGCGGTACTTGTTTCTTCACACCATTGCTGAGAACAACTACAAGTAGTACTGAAGGTTTATGAACCTGAAATTTTGAACCAAGGAATATTAGATCATATCCAAATAAGATCATATCAGATCCAATAAGGTTCATATCAGATCCAAATTATGGTCAACCGAGATAGTAGATGCACAGTTTTCTTCTTCTTCAAAATTCTGAATTTTGGTGCATGCAATCCTGCAGGATTTTGTTGGAAGATCTAGATCATGGGGAGCAAATGTATCACTCTTATAATCTGATATTTCTTCCAAATAATCCAAATTTTTACATATTTGCACACCAGCAGCAACATTAGAGGGAGAAAAATCAAATTTCTCTTCACTTTCGGAAGCAATTACTGGTAAATTTTGCACAGAATTCAAAGGAAAATCACCGGTGAATGTTTGCATGGAAGTGCATCAGTATTTTTCTTCAATATCAGAGATTCGAATGTCTTCTTCTGTTTCAGCAATATGAGGATATGAGATATCAGAGATCCCATGAACTTTTGGAGCATCAGGAGAAGGAGTCACTACATGGAGACTTTCTTCAATTTGAATTGACTGTGTAGAAGATTCTGCTTCATCTTCATCTTGAACAACTTCATCAGAGAGAGTAGAGGACGAGAATTTTGAGTAAAAAACTCTTGTGGTGTTGGTTGTGATCTCCAAAGTACTATTATGATCCTCATTGTGCTTTCCAAAGGTTCTGTCCAATTTTGTCTAGACTTCCTTTGGGTATTCAGCAGAACCAATAAGGTAGTACAAGCTAGAAGAAAGGGCCAGCCCTATTGCTCCAAAATCCCTGTCACCGTCATTTAGCCAGTCATTCTCATTCTCATAAGACTCTTTTCCAAGTCCAATAGACACCTCATAGAGACCTCGTCTCTTCAGAGATGCAATCATCTTCAACTTCCATTCTGAATAGCTTGTGAATGGGGTGAGAAGAGGGATTGATGAGTCCATTCGATGTTGTACCTGTTAAAACCTGCAAATCAAAACAAAAGAAAAGGGGCACCATAAGGTCAGATAGCCTGCACATTCTAGGCTTTCATCACACCGAGCATAGTCAATCAAGCAAGCTTGATCAACAAGTTCTTTACTTGGGATATTGAGTGGTAAGCCTTGGCTTCTGGTGCAATGCTGGAATTTTGAGCTATTGCTCACTTTTCTTGGAGAAAAATGTCAAAAAGCTTGTTTTTGAGAGATAGATCTTCGTCCCACCGTAAGCTCTGATACCATATTAATTCTTGTACATGATCTAGGAACTAAGAATCAATCTCATGAAATAATAATCAACAAATACTCATGAAATGGTGTTAATCGGAACTGGAATTGGTTTCCTTTCTGTATATTTAATAAACAATGAATGGTTACAATACCAATGTCAAGCAATAGCTTAACTCCATGAAGAATTCGAATACCTAAGGAGACAATTTGAATTCAGTGAGTGAGTCTAGCTTAACTGACTCTTAGCCATTCAATCACACTCAGTTAACCACTTGACCAAAACCCTAATTGACTCACCAAACCCTAACTGAAGTTAGAGTGCAATAAATGACTGAATCTCAACTGAAGGAGATCAAACACATGTCATAGCAAGCCAACCATCAAGTGCTAGTGCTCCATGACTTCAATGAACACCGATGAGGTTAACTGAAGCTGAACTGATCATCAGAAGTTGGTGGAGGTGCCCTGTTGACTCCAGATCATTAAATAATAATAAATAATCATTAAATAATATATTTAATGAGAGGAGTTTCCTTAACTGACTGGTTGAACTGATTGTAACCACCAGTTAGCAATTAGGTGCATTAATATCACTCAGACAACCTGTGGAGTGCTCCAGTTAGCCTCCTTGACTGTAGGAGAAGGCTAAGTTCACCTCCTTGACTGTAGGAGAAGGATAAGTTCACCTCCTTGACTGTAGGAAGGCGTGGGTGTGACTGGATGATGGAAATTAATGCTCCAATGATGTCAATTAATGTCAATTATACTTAGGATAGTGGTTTAACTAGGCCAATTTGACCAAAAAGAGTGTGTATGCTGGTAAATGTCTCCAACATCCCCCCTTAAGCTATACTCAGGAAGAGTTAGAAAACAGAGATGCATAAAAATACTAGGGCCCCAGCAACAAAGGCCATAGGTCACCCTGTACAATAAAGTAACTGCTTAATATAACCAAGGAACTGGGGAAAACCTCATGGGAAAAACCCCCCCCTCAAACTAAGCAGTAAATCAAGAATTGGTTCTTTTATGCAGCAACATCCTGAGACTGTGCATGTGAACCTCTGAATCCAAACTAAATGAATATTTCTGGAGGAATCTTCCACTTTGGAAGAATAACAATGCACTCAACTGAATCAGAAATATAAGCAGCCGCACGGTGAAAACTGGACCCATGTAGAGTAGCTGAAATCATCTGAAGAGAGAGCAAATGTTTTTGAGGATTCGAACCATGTGTGGAAAACTCAATAAAATGATATGTTTCATCCTTGAACAGAAAACCATGAGTGGTAAAATCAGCCCCAATTTTTAGGAGCAAGTGTCCAAGCGGATGCAGAATGTCTTCCTCTTTACTAGTTCTGTGAGGAGATGAACTTGTGACCAAAGGTAGAGAATCCCTGGGACTCTGGAGAGCGAATGTTTGAGATACATAATATGATATAGGTTCATAAATATCTAATGATTCACAAAATAAAATATCAGCAACCTCATAAGAGGAAACTAACACCAAATCCCCAGCAACGAAATTGAAGAAGAACCACGGTACTTGATTTTTCACACTGGAATTGGTGAGAGCAGCTACAAGCATGACTGAAAGATTTTGGATTTTAAAATATGAACAAAATAATATCAGATCAGAATGTAAATCAGATCTAAATAACTTCACAACAGATCCAAAACTATGAAATGAAATCAAATCCCCAGCAGCAGTTTTGTAGGAGACTTGCGGTACTTGTTTCTTCACACCATTGATGAGAACAGCTACAAGCAGTATTGAAGGTTTATAAACCTGAAATTTTGAACCAAGGAATATAAGATCAGATCCAAATAATATCATATCAGATCTAATAGGGTTCATATCAGATCCAAAATTATGGTCAACCGAGATGGTAGATGCACAGTTTTCTTCTTCTTCAAAATTCTGAATTTTGGTGCATGCAATCCTGCAGGATTTTGCTGGAAGATCTAGATCATGGGGAGCGAATGTGTCACTCTTATAATCTGATATTTCTTCCAAATAATCCAAGTTTTTACATATTTGCACACCAGCAGAAACATTAGAGGGAGAAAAATCAAATTTCTCTTCACTTTCGGAAGCAATTACTGGTAAATTTTGCACAGAATTCAAAGGAAAATCACCGGTGAATGTTTGCATGGAAGTGCATCAGTATTTTTCTTTAATATCAGAGATTCAAATGTCAGCAATATGAGGACATGAGATATCAGATATCCCATGAACTTTTGGAGCATCAAGAGAAGGAGTCACTAAATGGAGACTTTCTTCAATTCGAATTGACTGTGTAGAAGATTCTGCTTCATCTTCATCTTGAACAACTTCATCAGAGAGAGTAGAGGCTGATAATTTTGAGTAAAGAACTCTTGTGGTGCTTGTTGTGATCTCCAAAGTACTATTATGATCCTCATTGTGCTTGCCAAAGGTTCTGTCCAATTTTGTCCAGAATTCCTTTGGGTATTCAGCAGAACCAATAAGGTAGTACAAGCTAGGAGAAAGGGCCAGACCTATTGCTCCAAAATCTCTGTCATTTTCATTTAGCCAGTCATTCTCATTCTCATAAGACTCTTTTCCAAGTCCAATAGACACCTCGTCTCTTCAGAGATGCAATCATGTTCAACTTCCCTTCCGAATAGCTTGTGAATGGGGTGAGAAGAGGGATTGATGAGTCCATTCGAAGTTGTACCTGTTAAAACCTGCAAATCAAAACAAAAGGGGCATCGTAAGGTCAGACAGCCTGCACATTCTAGGCTTTCATCACACCCAGTATAGTCAATCAAGCAAGCTTGATCAACAAGTTCTTTACTTGAGATATTGAGTGGTAAGCCTTGGCTTCTGGTGCAGTGTTAGAATTTTGAGCTATTGCTCACTTTTCATGGAGAAAAATGTCAAAAAGCTTGTTTTTGAGAGATAGATCTTCGTCCCGCTGTAAGCTCTGATACCATATTAATTCTTGCACATGATCTAGGAACTAAGAATCAATCTCATGAAAGAATAATCAACAAATACTCATGAAATGGTGTTAATCGGAACCGGAATTGGTTTCCTTTCTGTATATTTAATAAAAAATGAATGGTTACAATACCAATGTCGAGCAATAGCTTAACTCCATGAAGAATTCAAATACCTAAGGAGACAATTCGAATTCAGTGAGTGAGTCTAGCTTAACTGACTCTTAGCCATTCAATCACACTCAGTTAACCACTTGACCAAAACCCTAATTGACTCACCAAACCCTAACTAAAGTCGTAGTGCAATAAATGATTGAATCTCAACTGAAGGAGATCAAACACATGTCATAGCAAGCCAACCATCAAGTGCTAGTGCTCCATGACTTCAATGAACACCGATGAGGTTAACTAAAGTTGAACTGATCATCAGAAGTTGGTGGAGGCGCCTTGTTGACTCCAGATCATTAAATAATAATAAATAATCATTAAATAATATATTTAATGAGAGGAGGTGCCTTAACTGACTGGTTGAACTGATTGTAACCACCAGTTAGTAATTAGGTGCATTAATATCACTCAGACAACCCGCAGAGTGCTCCAGTTAGCCTCCTTGACTGTAGGAGAAGGATAAGTTCACCTCCTTGACTGTAGGAAGGCGTGGGTGTGACTGGATGATGGCAATTAATGCTCCACTGATGTTAACTAATGTCAAATATACTAAGGAAAGTGGTTTAACTAGGCCAATTTGACCAAAAATAGTGTGTATGGTGGTAAATGTCTCCAACACCTCTAACATTGCACGTATCAAAACTTCCTAACATTCATAACATTAACATTTCCATATCCATTTCCCATATATTCATTCTTAATATTAGATTGCACTTATCAAAGCATTCACTCCTAACATTCCCCTATTTCCACATTCACTCCTAACATTGCACCTATCAAAACATTCACTCCTAATATTGCACCTATCAAAACATTCACTCATAACATTCCCCCATTCCCACATTCACCCCTAGCATTGCACCTATCAAAACTTCCTAACATTCCTAACATTAACATTTCCATATCCATTCCCCATATATTCATTCTTAACATTAGATTGCACTTATCAAAGCATTCACTCTTAACATTCCCCTATTTACACATTCACTCATAACATTGCACCTATCAAAACATTCACTCATAACATTCCCACATTCACTGCTAACATTGCACTTATCAAAACATTCACTCCTAATATGGCACCTATCAAAACATTCACTCCTAACATTAGATTGCACCTATCAAAACTTCATAACATATCTATCACTCTCAACTTCTCAACAAGAAACATTAATTTAATAAATTACATACATTCATATATTTGCACCTATCAAAACTTCTTAACATTCATAACCTTTACATATAGATGTATATAATCCCAAAAACAATATATAAGGTTAATGCAGATTTATATAATCCAAAAAAACAATCATGAACATGTGATATAAATGTACATGTATATAATCCAAAAAAAAATCATGTACATGTGAGTTCAGTGTACATGTATATAATCCAAAAATTATGTACATGTGAGTTCAAAGTACATGTATATAATCCAAAAATTAAGCTCCTCCATGTCCAAGTCAACTACAACATATATATCTACATAAAAAAAAACAATGTAAATAATTCTCTAAATAGAAGTCCACCACTATCCTCGACCAAGGTCTTCCTTTGGACTCGTAACAATCTGCAACATGTATAAAAATAGATTATGAATAACATAAATTATTTAAAAAACTTTAAACCAAAATCAAACCATTAAAACATTAAACTAATATATCGAAGAACAATTCAATTATCAACAAAATTACCTCCAATTCTCTATCATCCAACAGAGTCTTCTCTTTACCTCTAAAAGGTGGAGTAGACCCAAGCTACAACATATATAAAAACAATTTATAAATCTTACAAATTATTTAGACTATTTTAAACGATATAAAAATAAATAAAATATTAAACTTACAATTCCAACACTATCGTCCAATGGAGTCTTTTCTTTGCCTCGAAAAGATCGAAGAGACCCAAGCTTCAACATATATAAAAGCAATTTACACATGTCAAACATTATTTAAACTATTTAAACATGTATATCAAAGATGAATTCAATTATGAACAAAATTACCTTGGTGCCAATATTCACATCTATCAAAGAACCTATATCTTCATCTCCAATTTCAATATGTTCTCTTCCCTTAAAATTTAAATTTTGTTAATAAATAAATCATAGTAAAAGCAAAAAATATTAAGCTTAGCAATTAACTTAAAAAACAAAAAAAATAAAACATTAGCTCACAATAGATGGAAAATCATCTAAAAAGTTCGAATCTAATGAAACCTGCATAAATAAGTCAAATTAACAATAAGATACATAGTTAAATTTAAAATATATATATATATATATATATATATATTTCAAACATAAATATAAATGTGTAAATTTTAAATATACCTCTCCAATATGGTCTTCTACATTTCCAGCATTTTGACTAGTGGAGACTCTAAAATTATGTTCATTTAACAATCGGGAAAACTGAAAACAATAAACATTTATGTAACGTATTTATTACTATACATCAAAAAATAATTTATCATACATAGATATAATGTATGAAAAACTTTAATTCATAATGGATAAAAAAAATAATAGATTGAAAGTACACAAACCTCTCCTATGCTTGACATGTCATTAGATATTCTATTCGAAGCTATATTACGACAAAGCTTCGCATAGGCCTTTAAATCTTCAATGCCCATACAATCTAAATCATCATCTGTTTTGTAAACAAAATTTTGTCGAATAGTGACACGCGCCTTCTCTCGACTCAATCCAACATCAACTCCTAAAAAATCCGAAGTCAAACCTTCGGCAACACTATGCCTTGCAGTTGTCCCAACTTGTGATGTGGGCTCCATCTCTGATTTGGAAGTCACAAGCCTAGGTGGATGAGATATTGGAGGTGGAGTTCGAAGACTACTAGGATCTCTAATGGCAGCTTTCGATTGTATATCCTCCCCTTTCCAACTCCATAAAACTCGGAATGAATATCAGTATAGTCTGGCTTCATTCCTAAAAAAAACTCAGCATAAAAAAACCTAGCAAAATAATTAGGAACCTCATCATTCCATGGCAACCGACCATATGCTGCAAGAAACTGATCATATAAAAAATGTGCAAGTTTAGGGTGCTTAAAATATTGCACTTTCAATTCTTTCCGCTTTAGGCCCTCTTTGAAGTTGAACATTGAGTTGACCTATTTTTTAGTCACCCTTTCCTTCACAACAGCCCACTTATCTGGACCCATCACGTCTGCCTTTCTTCTTTGCATCAAGGCAACAAAACCATCTGTTGTTGGTCCAAGATCCTCATATACCTCAATGAATTTTTATAACGATAACAAAACCATATCTATACTTTGTTTGTTCTCTGGAGTGAGATCCAAACTAGAAATATCATTTTGCAGCTTGTCATAGTGAGCCCTACAACTTTCAAGAGTTGTTTGTTGAAGCCCAATTTCCCATGGAATCTCGTCCGGTAAATCTGATGGATAGGTCGTAATGGGCGTACAACCCTCAGCTCACTAGACATATTGCGTTCTTGCTCGACCTTTGCCACCCTGTGTATGATGATGAGCCTCTTGTGAACCTTGCTTTGCTTCCACACTTGTCTCATATATAGAAGGTCGAGATCCACGTTCACCCATAGATGATAAGGGGGAATCATCTCTACCACTATCGAGACGTCGATGATCAGATGAATGTGAACTATACAATAGGCTTGAGTCTCGAGGTGAAGTTGATAATCTTGGATTTTCATTTTGGACACCAACTCCCAAAGAATGTGATGACCTCTTATGCTTTTGTCTCAAAGGTGGCTTTCTTTCCATTGGATATGATATCTAAAAGTTCACACAAATATCAATTTCTACATGTTAATTAATCAACTTTAAAGATCTAGCTACTATTAAAATTAAGCTTTCAATGTAATATAAATAGAAAAAACAAAAGTGGTATGGAGAAATAACATATATAAAGATAATGAGGCTTCTTCGTGATAAGAAAGATCCCTAAATCCACTAAATACAAGTCGAGAGGTGGAAAATGCAAGGAGATAGTGTGCCAGGCCTAAATATCCAGGCCTGAAGTTTGAGAGCCATAATGCGTCAATCACTAAGGGCCTAACCATCTACATGTTAATTAATCAACTTCAAAGACCTAGCAACTATAAAAACTAATATTTCAATAAAGACCTAGATATCACTAATATTATTTAATAGTCCTTTAACTACATGTGCATGAACTGCGTTTCGCTAAGTATAAAATATAGTCTAATGCAAGTGCAAGTAATTACCTACTCTACAGACAGACACTACTGCTGGCTACTAGATACCTAGTCATTATAGACTTGTTAGTGAGAGCATCACTATTAAATATAGATAGAGCTTCTTTTTCTTCAACTGAACTTAAATCGTAGGTGAATCAGCTAGCTCATCCCTGAATCTCATAGGGTGAAAGTATTTCTAGATTATTCCTTGCCTTCTCTTCGTTTCTCATCTTTAAATACTTCCACTTCCCTTCTTCTAGGATCTGGAGTGTTTACAATGAATTATATATCCTAGTGCCTCTAGTTGTATAAAGCAATGAAGAGTAAGGGCAGTGAATCAACTAACCGCTATCAATCAGCTGTTGTGATTTCATGAATTTATCACATCAAATGGTAAGGAAATATAGATTTCAACTTGGACTAAGGCGAGCGTTTAGGGACTGACTACATACACCTATGGATTCCCCCCACTAGCCTATCCCTATCATTTTATGTTACACTTCTGCTTGTTTTGGTCTCCATCCCCATAAGAAGATAAAGCAATTATTTATTTAAACTTGCCTTTATCTATCTAACCTTTTGTCTCTATGTTTCAGAAAAGCATGAAATGGCAATGTTACTGAATGCAATGAATCATGGACTAAGGTACTCATAAAGTGCCATGGGACTTATACTTCAACTAGTAGTTGTATGGACTAAAGAAAATAGTAGAGGTTAAGAACAAAACTATATAGTTATTACACTATAGCTGAAGTTGTAACTCAGGGTAGTAAAATGAAAAGGTTTTGAAATCCTGTCCCCTACCAACGAAAAAACATACAAAAATAAATTGTTTACTTAGGGACTTGATTAACTCTGTCCATTTGGACAGAGCTGTTTAGTTCTGTCCATTTGGATAGAGCTGCAACCTGTATAGACTTAAATGTCTAGATGTCTTAAATATTATTTAGAGATGCTACATACTGGTGGAGTTATTTAAGCCTACATAACCATGGATTTTTTTGGACAGGGCTCTCTAAATATTCTATAAATTTTCATGTACATAGAAAATAAAAATAAGCTAATTAAAAAGTTATGGACTTTTTTTAAACAGAGCTGTCTAAATATTCTATAAAATTTCATGTACATTGGGAATAAGAATAAGCTAATTAAAAAATATAGAAACAAAAAAAACATTAACAGATTTAAAGTTTTATATTGCATTTTGTTTAATTAAAATCATTTAAAATAAGTAGAGCTGTTCAAATGGGCAGAGCTGTTCAACTTTGTCTAAATGGACAGAGCTATTCAACTGTCATATAAATTGTTTACACAGGGACTTGATCAGCTCTGTCCATATGGATAGAGTTGATCAGCTCTATCAATCTGGACAGAGCTGTTCAACTCTATCCATATGGACAGAGCCGGTCAACTCTGTCCAAATGAACAGAGCAGACAAGCTCTGTCCATTTTTACATAGCTGAATAAGAATTAGAATAAAAATAAGCTAATCAAAAAATATATTAACCAAAAAAAAAAAAAAAAAAAACATTAACAGATTTCAACTTTTATGTTAAATTTTGTTTAATTAAAATCATTTAAAATAAGTAAACTGTCCAAATTGGCAGAGCTGTTCAACTCTGTCCAAATGGACAGAGTTGTTCAACTCTGTCCTTACTACCATTGTAATTATGTCCTTACTAACATGATATGAAACAAGCACATAACAGTTTAAACAATCAATTAATAATAATAGTATAAAAGTTTAAAATGGCTTACCTCATAGCCAAGAGGCAGCACAACAACACCACACCATGAGAAGACCACGTACACCTCGATGAACAGATCTCCACGCCAGACAGACCTCCACGCCCTCCACGCCGAACAGACCTCCACGATAAGGGGTGACAGGATGGCGGATGCACACGTCAAACAACTGAGTGATGTGGACAAGGATGAGATAGGTGGCGAGACGGGTGGCTGGACAACGACAAATCCCTGTAGGCCAAACAACGAAAATGAGCCCGAAGCTGAGCTTATATGGTAAAACATTATTCGGCCGAATAATTATTGAATTTCCGATAAAAATTACCGATCGGCAATCTGTTCTGTTAAATTAAACGGTTACCGTTAAAGTTTATTCGGCCGAATAAAGGATTAGTTATTCGGTCGAAAAACTATAAATATTTGGCTGAAAAAATTAATTATTCGGTCGAATAAATATAGTTATTTGACCGAATAACTCCTGCTATGTTGGTTGGGCACCCGATTCTCACGGAAGTGTTACCCAACTTCAAGTTTTCACCCAAAGCTCACGAATCCGGTAAAGTTCTTGAATCTAGTTACTGTTAATTTTCTTAGAGCTTATAATTCGATTACAACTTCCAATAAATTAACCACGGATGCATGCATGGAATTAAATTTCCAAATTTGATTTTATAAACAACATTAAAATTCCAAAATATGGAGCGGAACAACAAACCAATCACACATAGTACACAATATTTTTACCTTCGAAACCCAATTGGGAAAACCAACATTAATGGAGCTTTATCGATAATCATGCCAAGGAAAATAAAGGAAATTTTTACAAGAAGAAATTTCATAAATAAGGGAACTTGATGCCTTGGATTGCATTCCAAATTTGTTGGTTGATTGCATGCAACAAAACAACTACAAACTATGCCTAGGAATATGTGCCTCCTCAACTCACACATGTGTCCTAGATCTATTAGCAACATGGCTTGTTTTTGTATGGATGGCTTGGAATTTCTGCACCATCTCTTCGAAAAAACTGTTGATGTCATCCCTCATGGTTGACTTGGGATTCTCTCCCTTTCTCTATCCTCTCAATTGAAAATGCGCTCCTTTTTCTCTGAAATATGTGCCCTCTATTATGCTCTTTCCTGCTCAAGAAAAATCGCTCCCTCTCAGTCAATCTTTGAATGAGTGAATGTGTTGTGTGTCTATCTTTTACCCCTTGCCTCTCTTTTATAACCTTTCAGTGATTTTAAGGGTTTTCAAACCCTAATTATCTTTTTCCAAACTCACTTTAGAAAAATAAAGTCAAATTAATTAATACATTAATTAATTGATTTATTCACTAAAAAACAATAAAAGTCACTTGCATGGAGTCTAGACATCTCATCCATGCTTCTGACACTAAATCCATGCAGAACACTTATCGTTACTTACTCCAAAAATTAACACTCACTTTATTGTTGCACATTGTAATTTTGGAATAAATCAAGTTTTGTTCAATACTTTACACTTGGTTGCTTGACACTGGTGAAATTTAGAAAATATGTCTTTGGAGAATTGAATGACGGTGTATATGGCATAGTATATTTTGCAGATAAGTCCAACCTCATACCAAAGGGAATTGGCACCATCAAGCTCAAATTGTCTGGATTCCTTGACTTTATGTTCTAATGTTCTCTATCTTCTAGAGTTGCAGAGAAACATGTCCCTTGTGCACATTTGACAACTGTATCATTCCATTCACATGTTTGATGGGATAGTTGAGATAAGGCGATCTGCTGGCAACCAAGTCATCATGACCGTATATAGAGATGATAAATTGTTGAAGTTGAAGGAACATTTGCAAGAGCTCAAAATTTTTCATGCCTCTCTCAGCATGAAGAAGCTATATTGTTTTCTAGTCTTTTGTGGCATACTATATATGGACACATTAATTATATCCATCTTAAAATGTTGAAAAAAATGGTGTTTCTAGTTTTCCCACCATTCCAAAGAAGTTGAAACAATGTGATGTTTGTATTCTTAGAAACCATAGTAAGAAGCATTTCTATGAATCAAATTTGAAAGCATGCAAAAACCTAGATTTGATACAATTTGACTTTTATGGCCCCATGCCTATTGCTTCTACAAATGGTGATAAATATCTCATGACTTTTGTTGATGATTACATCGGGATGTGTTGGGTCTATTTACTAAAGAATAAATATGAGGCATATGAAACATTTAAATTTTTTCATGTATGGATTGAAAATGAAGAAGTATCTCACATTGGAACTCTTTGTACGGATACTAGAAAAGAATATACCTCTAATTATTTTGAAAACTATCTTCGTCGACATAGGATTATCTGTTACAGCTGATTTTACCACACATGGTGAATCACACTTTTATGGCCTTCCCTGTCCCTCTTCAGACTTCTTAGACCCCATGGACCATTTTTGTACCTTTGATGTTTCCAAGATCATCCCTAAAAACATGCAAAAATTGCCATATGCGACTTTTAATCCCTTTCTCGCGTATATACACGGATTTGACCCTTAAACCCGTGTACATTGGGATGTGTGCAAAAGGACAAATTCTTTTGGAGTTTTTCTTGATGTGGATTTGACTCACTTGTCTCCTGGCCTTCCATATGCCTTGAGATCACTCAGATTCGACCTTTCATTACCCCATTGAAGAGCTATATAAGGAACCCTTTGGATACATTGAAGGCATGAGGAATTGAAGAGGAATAAAATTATAGTCCATTGTTGCTGGAACTTATACTTGAGTCTGCATCCCTTTGTCCCTTGGAGCACTTTTGTGTTCTTCCCAAGCTTTCCTTTTGCTTGTGAGATTTCTATCGAGAGATGGAGGATTGAAGTGGTGGAGGCCCAAGTGGGGGACTTAGTTTCTCTGATTCGCAGACGTGCCGATAGAGGTTGTCACTATTGTAATCTCTATTTTATATTAATAGAAATATCTTTTTTTGTCCAATAATATGTGTTTAAATGAGTATTTAATCTATGAATGCTTTTAAATGCTTATATGTTATTGATTATATATGCTAGAGTAGGTCTAGCACGATTATATATAGCATGCTTGTCTTGTTTATTGAATGTTGAGGAAGCAATTTATCAATTCAAGGTGGAGTTGGAAAGCTCAACTGGGATCTACATCAACCGTCTAGAATAAAGTACGAACCGAGATCCTTTAGTGTTAGATATTTGGTTTCTCTTGCATATAGGAAATGATTTATTTCTGGAGTCAAGATGTTTGTTGTGGTACCCCAAGCCATAGGAATTTCTCTCTTTAACAGAATTGATGACTCCGCTGGGGACGTTCCTTGTTTTTCTTTGGGGTTTGGGGGCACAATGTGCTTGATATTCTTGACTTGCTCTTTGTTTCTCCTTGTTTCTGTGTTGCATTTTATAGTATGTTCATCCATTGACACTCCCCTTTATTGGTTTGACCCTTGGCCTAATTTTTACCACTGTCTTCTCTGTATATGCAGGTTTTTGGCCAAAAGTCGTGTACATATGCATATTTTTAGCCAAAAGTCACGTATACACATAGGTTTTTGGCCAAAATCCGTGTATACATGCAGCTTTTGGCCAAAAGTCGCGTATATACACAGTTGTTCTTTAAACAGTTGCGCACATTCTCCCTTTTGTTGAGTTTGATGTTCTAGGAAGTTGTTGGGTGGGTTGTGAGTGTGGTTGGGTCTTCCTTGGGTCTGATGTTGTCTGTTGGATGTTCCTTTCTGTGACCAGAGACCGCCTTTTCATTGATTTTTCTTTGAAAATAGTTTTAGTCATTTATCCTTTTTGTTTTTCCATTAGTGCATTACTCTTTTTTGTCTCGGTGTCTTGCTGGGCTTGTGTTTTATACTTGCTGAAGAGATTGAGAGTTTTAGATGACTTTTATTGCATTTTTCATTCTTTTATATTGAGAAATACAAGGTAGTTGCATTTTTTTGCATATGGATTTGAGGAGGTACTTGCATTGGATTGCTTGGATGAGAGTTTTTTTTAGGGTTTCATATAGGAAGGATTGCATTGGCATTCAGAAAGGAATATATATTTATGCATCTCATGTAGTCGCATACCCTGTTTTTCATTCTACAAGATTGCACTTGGCATTGCTTGTTAGGTGTGCACTTTTATTTCATTGCCGAGTCTTCATATCATTAGTTTCACGACCATTCCCCTTTGAGTAATTACAGCCAATTAAAATCAACGCATAATAAAATGAATTACACTATTTTCTTATATAGGGTTCACAAACAAGAATAGATTTTAGGGTCTTGGAATAGTTCATTGTGAGTAAATTCTCTAAGACCACTAAACGAAACATTTATGTGTCTGTCCAGGTGAGAGTGTGAAATTCCTTTATATAATTAGTGTTCTCAGGATCCTCCTCTTACAAGGAGTTAAGCACGAGGCAGTGTGAGCGGTTATTGATTGGGATGACCCCTAGCCATAACTGAGTAGCACTAGATATATTTCCAGGATTGCATTCGTATCTGGGGGCTCTTTCGAGATTTTCGAGCTTTGCTACCCTACCCATATGGTCGATCCCGCCTACGACTATCCACCTGAGCATTGGTTATATTGAGGTGACCTTAGTTTCCTTACCTAGGTATCATAGGGGGTACTTGTAGAGGTTATTCTGTGAGTGTCCTGGCTAGGTAGAGGTCAGACAACACAATCGCTTTATGCGTTGAAGCTTAGGGCCACTATAATTGGTTACGTACCTCCGCTTGTAGTGTATGGGAGTTTCGAGCCTCTCCTAGGAGAGACATAACTGCTGCATTCAGGAGCTCACATATCCTCCCCTTGGTTTGCTTGTATTTTGGCTGTAGATTTTCTTAGGAGTGTGCTCTTTGTTGGCTAGTTGGCCTTTGGGATCGTGGTTACTAGAGTATATTTATGCTCTCTTGAGTTTGGGTCCTTTTATTTTCGACATGCCTAGTATCCTATCACCTGTCCTTGGTCCTAGTACAGACCCTAGTGTCAGACTTGGGGGCATAACAACCTCTTACCGTGCTCATAGATTTGGGAATGGTCATATTCCATCCTCTACCCCATTTGTGGAGGATGTTGACTCCCTTCTCTCGGTCTTTACACCAGTGGTCACCCTCACGGGGGTGGTAGTGGATGAGTGAACATTGGGTCTAACCTTACTTTCCTTTTTATGTCCCATCGTTCACCGCATTGTTTTGTTTGGGTGTAGTTGTCATGATCATTCATCCCTATATCCTATATTTTGGATTCTTTATTGACTATTTTTGGTTGTTTTGGACTAATATGGTTGTCATGTAGGGTCCAATTTTTGTACACTCTCTCCGAGGTTTCGACCCGTTTGTGCCTATCATAGGTATTATGTCTGAACTGACATATAGGTTAGGATATCACATTCGCTTGCACTTATGCATTTCCTTATGACTATTCCATCTTAACCTTAGGTACAAATCCATTCCATGGTATCACAGAATCTTCATGTTGCTGTTAGAAGTGATACTATGTGAATGGTAGAGCTTTCCTATACATGGGTGTCCTAGTTAGCTCCCTTTTTCATTTGGTACCCATGCTGTGAGTCCTCTCTTAGGTCTGGGAGTCCCTTTTTAGTCCTGCCATGTCCTTGAGCAAGAGCCTCATACTCCTCTTGAACTTTATGCTGGCATTTCCCCGGGACTCCCTTGTATATGTCAAGTTGTAATTGCCTTATCATGAGTTTTACTTGCCTTATTGAGCCTTATGCCAGCTTCCCTGACTTTGATTATCAGCCATATAGCCTGAGCTTGTCTCATGTCTAGCCACATAGAGCCATTTTATATATCTTTTGCAGCTTGATTCCCCATGTTTATCGGGATGGGACTTTCCCCCGAGTGTCGCTATCCTACACATGTTTCCTTGCATTGAGCATAAGTATGTTTCGCTGCTTGGAACTAGTTTGTTTTCCCATTGACACTCGTCTCCTCCTAGTCTGTAACTTGTTGCAGCTGCAACAAATTTCCCAAATTTTTAAAATTTTGGACCCTCCTTTTAAATTTTATCTTGCCTGGGTTGCTGAACTCTATTGTTCCTCAGCTACATTTTTGAATTTTTGAGTTTGATTTCAGGAAAACTGTTTTCCTTCATTTCGGAAGTTGAATGATCTAAAAATTCCTTTGTGCAGTTAATGCTTTTGATTTTGGAACATTAAGTTTTGATTTGCAAATGTTTCCATTTATTGCTGTCGGAAGTCGTTTGAATAGTGAATCGGGGCCGTAGTTCTCTACGCAGCCGCCATTGCAGAAGCTAACTAATGGACGTCCTGATCGAAAGTCATGTTTTTCGCTGATGGGTTTTTATCTCCTTTGTTTATTTTTCAAAGAAACCTTTTTGACTTTCGACGTTGTTGTTTTATCACAATCAGAGCATTAGTCTTTTGCATTGCCGCCGTTTCGGATGGCAGTTAGCAAGCACCTCGACAGAAAGCGCATATCCTTGCCGATTACGCAGTTTTTGCTTTTAACTAATTTGCTTTCTTTTTGCCATCAGAACAGTGTTTGACAGTTGATAAGAGGGCTAGTCCTTTGCGTTTCCGATATGGCGGCACCATTGAGCTTGGAGTCATCGATACGTAGTCATTCGTTGTTTCGATTGCCGACGGTTTTGTGTTTTGTTGGGTCTGCAGTCAATTTGTCATCTGCCATTGCGGCTGTGTAGTACACTATCTCTCCGACGTTTAGTTGGTTTATCTGTCGACGCCTTACTATTTAGTCCTCCGAGCCTCCTTTCGTCGATGTTTTTAGTTGGTCGCGGAGCCCATAGTTTGTCCGTCGCCCATCGTTGTGGCGCCTTAATGAACTAATCGTCCAATGCTATAGTGGTTTCGACCGCCGATTGAGGTATGTCCCACCGTCTTTTTCAACGGAAGGTATATATATATTGGGGCAGGGTATTTGTTTATTATTATCCTAGTTGAAAACTTGCGTTTGCTCTGTCCCTATCAAGTCGAACTATACCAACGTGCTTAGCTGTCGGGATTTCGTTCATTTGGAGCGCTGCCATGGAAGTTTCGGACCTTCCCATCGACTGCATAGCTTGCTTGCCAGGTAGGCCAACCATGGTTTCTACTTCCTCTTGATTTTATTCGTCATTTTGGGAACCAGGGTCTTCCCCTGGCTAGGTTTTCCCACCATTGTGTAGTTAGCCATCCAAAATGAATTTTGATCCTTGTGGCGTGAGGAATCAGTCAGCTTGAGAGTTTTGGCGGTGGGGTTTTTCTTGAGCCTGTTTTTGAGCCGTTATGGAAGTTCAATCCCAGTCCAAAGGTTTAGGTAGTTCATGCAGACAAGTGTTACATTTTCTGCACCGACTTTTGTGTGGTTGTTTATGGCCGTTCAGGGGGGGTTTTCATTTTTCATGGGCGCTGATCCTAGTTTCGTGGAACGACGAGGGGGTTTTCAACATTTTGGTTGAGCTAGGGATTTCCGCATTTTTTACAATTAATTGGGTGGTTCATGTTATGCAAAGAGTTTGAATGCAGTTCGGTTTAAGTAATGCGTTTGCTATTAGGGTCATGTTTTAGTTGTAGACGGACTTAGAAGTTTTAGACCCAGCTTGCAGAAATTCCTTTTACCAATTATTTTCTATTATGCATTAATATTCTGATAGTTATTTGAGAATGCATATGGAAGAGGTAAATGGTTTGGTATAGTTTTCTTCATTCTTAGAATGCTAACTAAAAGCTCCAATAGTCTAAGAACATGTTTGGTTTATGCCAGGGTAACCATTGCAAAGGAGATATGTCTAAAAGACAAAAGAAGAAGGCTCCTGTTGCAGAGGGAGAACCAGATGTGGAAATCATCACCAAGGTGGAATACATTTATGAAGATACCAAAGCCACTACTGGAGTAGATCCAGATTACAAGTGGGTTGAAATATACCGGATGATTGCAAATCAAAATGTGCCTGATGCAGGGTTTGAAGAACTGACTATATATGCAAATATCGAGAAATCTGCTCTTATGAAGGTGGCCACAAGACCTGAGTTGTTCCTGTGCTCAGAAGTGATTGGTTGGATTCTGCCAAGGGCAGATATAACTACTATGATCCTGGAAAACACTGCCAAACATGGATATGCTGCATATAGTCTTGCTTATGTCTCAATGGCATATCACCTACCTCTTTCTCAATTCTACTTAACCAAAAGTTGGTTGAAAGAGATAAATTTGGACTTGGTTGAAACAATCAAAAGGATGATGATACCTAGGAAGAAATTTCGAACCAGGCCATCAGGGGAATATGAAATAGCCACAATCCAGACCCCTTATAGGTTTATAGCACTAATGCTGAATAGAGTTTTCGGGAGAGCTCATGGTAAAATTTTCAAATTGGGATGGATACCCATTATTTTCCATGTGGCCACTCAGGGGACTATATTCAACTGGGAAAACATAGTGTCCAATAGCCTCTCAGCCTGCATATCTTTAGCTTTGGGAGGGGTGTCATAGAAAAAGTCAGAGTTCTACATGAGCTCTATCTTAGTGGACTGTATATTATGTACACAGTCATTTCTAGCCTTGAGGTGTAATTGGGACAGGGATAGAATCCATATATACACTGCATACAAACTATTTTGGGCACACAAATATTATAGCCACTACAAAGAGATATGTGAACATTTCATTATGCCTTTGTACACTTTAATCTTCTTGACAGAATGCAACTGCATGTCCGAGGAGGCATTCAAGGTTATTGAAGAATATGGAAGTTATTATCTGATTGACGAGGGGATGTATATTAGAATGTATGGTGGCTCTAGGGAACCTTCTCTACTCCCCAAATATACCACTGATTATGTGTTACATAAGGAAGCATTCAAGAAGGTATACATTGATGGTGTTGGAAGCTTCTTGTTCGAACATAAAAAGGTAGCATATCCTGCCATACCTTTCAAGCTGGGGAGTTATAAGTTTACAAAAGTTAAACAGACTGCAAAATTCGTGCAGGAACTAGAGCACTTTCATTTTGGTGAAATGAACTTCCACAGGAATGACTCCCAAAATAAAGTTGCATAGCATTCCAAAGAAGTAAATGTTCATTTTGAATACACAAATTTCTGGGACAAGGAAGAGGAAATATTCAGAAATGCAAAGAATATGACTACATTGAAGAAGATATTTAAACAGAATATCACCATTGTGGGCGGTAAGGGAAAAACCACAAAGAAGGAAGCTGAGGAAGAAGAGGCCAGAAAAAGAGAAGAAGATGCTAGAAGACTAGTGCAAGAGGCAGAAGGTTGGCTAAAGCATGAAGAGGAGGAAAGAAAGAAGAAGGAAGATGCAGAGATAAAGAAAAAACAAGAAGAAAGCGAGGGTCAGAGGTTAACAGGATCGCAAACAGACCAGCAAACTATTGAACAGGTGGATGCACAAGGGGCACATGATTAGACAGATCAAGGAAATGGACAGGATAATCCCAATCTTCAAGAGCCTGTTGCAACTTCTGGAAGCATTCAAGAACAAGTTGTTTTTTTCTGGATTTAATTTGATACCTTTTATGCAGAAAGAAGGAGAAGAGGTCCTTGATCTTAGCACTATATTCTATGACAAGGAGAAGAAGAGGATTGTCAAAAGAACTAAAATAAAGATTGAAACAGGAGGACAACTAGGTAAGATGATAACTGATAAAACTTTGGTGTATGGAATAGATCCAGATTCGAGATTAACAACAAGAGCTGGGGTGGCATTAACCCAAGCCACTGAAGATAATGTAGAAAGACTGATGACGGATTTGGAGCAATCAAGAAAGAACGTTGCTCAGTTAAAAGAAACACTGAAGAAAGAAAGAGATGAAGGTTATAAGCTGAAGGGTAAATTTTAAGACATGCAGAATGAAGTGGGAACTTCAAAGGTAGAACTCCAGAATCTGCATGCAAACAAGATGACCTTAGAAGTTTCCATGGAGAGAACGGAAAAAGATGCTCAGAACATCCTAGCCGAATTATAGATGCTACAACTAGAGTATCAGGTGTTGAAGACAGAGAAAAATGACCTCAAAGTATCATATGAAACTCTAAGTGCAGAAAAGGACCCGCTACAAAGCAAAATTGCTGAGTTGGAGTCATAGAAGGCCACCGTAGAAGAAAGAGAAAAGTAATATCAAGTGCAAGTAGCAAGTTTTGAGGGACAAATTGCTTCATTAACAGCATCACTGAAGGATTCTAGTGAATAGAAGACTGATATCCAGCCTTTGAAGGAGCATGTCCTAGCTCAACGAAGAAGAATTCACCAACTGCAAATGTGTATTGAAGAAGAAAGATGTAAAATATTATAGATAGATAGCAGGTTGGAAGAAATCTTGGACACTACTTCATATTTTGTAGATAGATCTCAGGATATTTTGGAAGTGTTGGTTGGTAGGATAGTGTGGATAGAAACCAATGAAGAAACCCCTGCAGAACTACCAACTAAAGATCAACATAGCTTAAAGTAGGATTACGACTTATTAGAGTTTGCAATAAATACTGTGGAAGAATTCAAGAAGACTGTGAAGAAAACGAGAGGAGCCTGTGCTAAATACTGCAAAAGAGTGCTGGTCACCTACAACAGATGACAAGTTGCTGCAGAACAAAGACTGGATGCAATACCAGAACATGAGATGTTCATAGAACAACTACGAAGTAGGTACCAAGAAGATGAGTAGAAGATCCAATAAGTCAAGGATCTAGATGAGCAAATCCTGAAGAATGCAGTAGCTCATGCAGCAGTCAACATCCGTTTACTTCAAGATCAACTACGCTTGAGTCCAGCAAGAATAAAGGTGGTTAAGAATCAGGCTGCAAAGTATGAGATCAACATCCGTTTTCTTGAACCCTCAGATTTTGAAAGCATAGTAGCAAAGGCCTAGGCATGGAAAAAGTTTATTAATGATCAAGCAGGGCCCTCTTCATAAAAGTGCTCTATTAAATTTTGTTTAAATGTAATATATCGTATAATGTATGAGCACTCATTACAGGACAATTTTTTTTGGATTGAAACGTTAGGGAAGCCCAAATGTCATTTTGGGGCAGTCCAAAAGTTTTTCCTTTTTGTATAAGTAGAGGAGAGTTAGATAGAGAAGGGGACATTTTCCAGGATAGATTTGTGAGAGCATGTTGTAAGAAGAACTATTTTCTTTTGTAATAAAGAATTACAAGTTTCCTGTTGGAGAAAGCTTGGTGGAAGATTTCAAATGCTATGCTATGGATTTGTTGAATGTGAACTATTTCGTTTTCAACTTTGTGTCCATTAATTGTGAGATCGTTCTAACTCTTTGAACCTACGTTCTTGTTATGAATGCGCTCTAGTTTATTCTATGAAATTTCCACTATGAGCAATGAAGGCTTTTCATAAACAATAAGCTATATTGTTGTTCATTTATCTATTAATGTTCATGTGTTTTGAAATAAGTAACAACTATCTGTAATTTTTCTTAATGCATGTGCATAAATACATTACTCATTGATAAATGATAATCTTGCTCCCTAGGGATAGGTTAGATAGTTAGTTTTAGTTTCTTGTTGTGTGTGATTTAGAGGCGAGACAGTTAAGACGAGAGGTAAGAACCTGCGCATCACATTGTGACCGCTCCTTGTATTCTCTATCAATCTACATTTTTAGATAGGCACTTGCACATCATACTTAAATTCAAAAAACTAAAATACACACGGTGGACCAGGCCATAACCAGTAAAACCTTTAATTTTGTTACTTGACCTACGGTAGCCGGACCGTAAACCAGATGGATTGCCCATACCAAACAGGAATGGGCTAGTTGGGAACGTTTACTGGGGAGAATGCCTAACTGTTGTTACCTGTGATTTTCCAGGCCTCAACATAACTATAAAGCACTTTTATTCTTTTTCAATCTTTTCAAAACATTTGAAAATGTCGAAAAAAAAAAAAAACCGGACAAGAAAAGATGTTATCTTTGGCAGCAGTCGAGTCGTGTCACCTTCGAACAGAGCACTGTATATCACATCCGTTGGTTGGGTAATAGTTTGAATTTAGGAGCTGTACTCGTTTCTTTGAGTTTATCTCCACCAACTAGTTAAGCTTCCAGTCCCTATGGAGCCTTTGTCGATGCCTCATGTGTCGCAGAGATGTCCCAGTTTTATATATTGAGTCTATGCTTCCTACATTTAGTCACCATTCACCTTTATGCGCTTGTTCGAAGGAAGTTGAAACCTGAGTTGGCCATTCCTCAGTTATCTTGACTTTGCATGTTGACGATTCCCGATACAGTTACTAGTTTGTGCACCTTATGATGGAGTCCTTCCACATTATATAGCTTTGCTGAGTACCTTGTGTTGGATGATGGGGGATGCCTTAATGCCCTCCTTCCAGCGGATTTCATCTCATTGACTTCAGATCATTTATTCTGGGATAGGAATCTGGAGTCAGTTTTGAGTGCCTTGAGACTTGCAGTCATTCGTGGGAGGTTCTCTCGCCATCGACAGTTTTTGGGAATACATCAATGTCCCCTGATCGATGGATTCTCTCAAGTTTTTGACCTCAACACATTTATTCACACTTGTTAATTTGCACTCTAGTACCTTGATCCCCATTTTCATTATCAGTGGGTGATCTCGCATCTGTTAACGATATACATCAATGACCGGTAATTAGACGATGGACTACTATGTTCGACCTTGACACCTCTATTCACATAGTAGGACATGTACTCATAGCGGTTTGTGTAGAAGACCTTCCAGATTGGTGGCATCTCTTATATGCTACCTCCTTGATCGTGCCAGTGTTCATGAGATTTTAGCTCTCGTGACTTGATTCCAGTATATGTTAGACATTTCCAACCATTATGGAGATCGTGATCCATTATATATCTTCAACATTTAGGGAGATCATGATCCTTTGTATAGCTTCATCATGGAGATCCTGATCTATTTATATTGTACGTGGCGATGACCACACATGTCATATTGTATCATGCCTATTCGTGGCCATTGTACTCTTATGTATCCGAGACTGCCGTATCTACTTGCAGTTATATGCAGAGCTTTATCATTGTATTGTACTGATTGGATGGGTGGTTCTTCCACTGGGTTCTTCATCACTTCACTTTTGGGATGGACTTATAATGTATTTTGGCCATCGTATGACCCCTCTGACCTCACACATTAGGGGCCATCTTTTACAGATGATTTTACCATACATGGTGAATCACACTTTTATGGCCTTCCCTGTCCCTGTGCAGACTCCTTAGACCACATGGACCATTTTTGTACCTTAGATGTTTCCAAGATCATCCCTAAAAACATGCAAAAATTGCCATACGCGACTTTTAATCCCTTTCTCACGTATATATGCAGATTTGACCCTTAAACCCGTGTACATCGAGATGTGTGCAAAAGGCCAAATTCTTTTGGAGTTTTCCTTGATGTGGATTTGACTCACTTGTCTCCTGGCCTTGCATATGCCTTGAGATCGCTCGGATTCGACCTTTCATTACTCCATTGAAGAGCTATATAAGGAACCCTTTGGATACATTGAAGGCATGAGGAATTGAAGAGCAAGAAAACTATAGTCCATTGTTGCCGAAACTTATACTTGAATCTGTATCCCTTTGTCCCTTGGAGCACTTTTGTGTTCTTCCCAAGCTTTCCTTTTGCTTGTGAGCTTGCTATCGAGAGATGGAGGATTGAAGTGGTGGAGGCCCAAGTGGGGGACTTAGTTTCTCCGATTCGTAGACGTGCTGATAGAGGTTGTCACTATTGTAATCTCTGTTTTATATTAATAGAAATATCTTTTCCTGTCCAATAATGTGTTTAAATGAGTATTTAATCTATGGATGCTTTTAAATGCTTATATGTTATTGATTATATATGCTAGAGTAGGTCTAACACGATTATATATAACATGCTTGTCTTGTTTATTGAATGTTGAGGAAGCAATTTATCAATTCAAAGTGGAGTTGGAAAGCTCAATGGGGATCTACATCAACCATCTGGAATAAAGTACGAACCGAGATCCTTTAGTGTTAGATATTTGGTTTCTCTTACATATAGGAAAGGATTGATTTCTGGAGTCAAGGTATTTGTTGTGGTACCCCAAGCCATAGGAATTTCTCTCTGTAACATTATGCATCAAACAAATGTTCCATTTAATCCTTGGCAAAATGGTGTAGCAAAAAGAATGACCATGACATGCTTGAATATGGTATGTTGCATGCTATTTTTTAAGTATGTGAAGTTGATGTTTTGGGGTGATGTGGTTTTATGTGCATTTTATTTGAGAAACATAAGTCCAACTCATGGTATTTGAAACAAAAATCCTTATTAAATATGGTATGGTCACATTCCTTTGTTGAGGCATCTTACGATCTTTGGTTCCATGTGTTATGCCTTAATTCTAAAGGAAAAAAGAACCAAGCTCAGTACAAGGAGTCAAAAGTGCATTTTCTTGGGGTACCCAAACACCACCAAGGCATAGTATATTTACGATGAGGTAAACACAAAGTTTACACATTGAAGAGATGTATTTTTTCTTGAAATGAATAAAAATGACAAGTATATTAAGTGACAACTTGATTGTATGCATAAATTTACCCATGTAAAGACATTTCATGAAGTTGAGAATGAGATTCTACATATTGAAGGGGGGATCCCTATCTTAAATCAATCTTTGGAATATCCTTTTGCAACACCATCTCCCTCTTATGAATAAGTTCATGCCACTTCACAAGAATAAGAGGTTCAATTGGATGATATGATTGAGATGATTGAAAATTTGAATATTAAAAAGAATGAAACACCAAAGGCTAAGCAACTTGGAAATTTACTGGAAGTTCCGAAGTGGGTCACAAAGACACTTCAAAGTGTTTATTTTGATTAAGAATAAAATACAATAACCATAAGTTTGACAAGGCAATAAGATGGAGGATGTGCAGATAATTCAAATTTAGGTGATACAGAAGATATGGATGTTTCATATGATTGTGAAGTGAATTTATATTCTAATTTTGAACCAAATTTATTTGAACAATATGTTTCTCATGATGAGTGGAAATAATCCATGCAAAATGAATATGATGCTCTCATCAAGAATATGATGTGGAAAATAGTGGAGCATCCATTTGGAGCCAACCAATTGGTTTAAGTGTGTCTACATGAGCAAGTATAAATCAAATGGCTTAGTTGACAAGAATAAAGTGAGGCTTGTGGAAAAGTTTTTTTCATAGAAAAAATACATTGAATGGGTGGAAAGTTCATCAAATGGATGTGAAGATTGAATTCATAAATGGAGACTTGAAAGACAATGTCTTCATGTCACGAATATAAATATTTGTCATGAAGGGACAAGAACAAAATGTATGCAAACTCATAAAGTAATTATATGGACTAAAAGAAGCACCTCACGCATGGTATGCAAAGCTAAATAAACATCTTTTGAAATTAAATTTAAAACACTTAAATATTGATGACGCAATTTTTTTTGTAAAGAATATTGAAATATTTGTTGTATATCTTGTAGTGTATGTAGACGATTCGTTGATGACAGGGAACAATGGAAGCTACTTTGCATCCATAGGGAAAGAGTTGAATAAAGGGTTTGAGATGACATATTTAGGACATCTTCATTACTACCTGTGAATTGAACTAGCCCAGAATCCAAAGTACATATTCATCTCCAATAAGAAGTATATTGGAGAATTATTGAATAAGTTTGGCATGACATAGTGTAACCCTCTCTATAATTCAATGGAATAGAACATGCGACTCACATCAAAAGTGAGAATGAATATGAGGATGCAACCAAGTACAAACAACTTTTGGGGAGTCTTATCTACCTTATAACCACCACCAGACTAGATATTTCATTTGATGTTGGGATCATTTCCAAGTTCATGCAAAAAACTTGTGAAGGACATTGGATTCTGTAAAAAGGTTCTAAAATACTTAAAGGAGACTCAATATTTTGGACTCAAACAATATTCTAAGGTGGATGACTTCAAGAATATTGGATATTCTAATTCAGACTTGGATGGCGATAAAGAGACTTGAGTGTTTACTTTAGGATACCTCATGAGTCTTAGATCACCACTTATCTACTAGATATCACACAAATAATCTATTCAAACAGATTCCACAACAGAGGTAGAATATGTGGCTATGGAAGAAGAAACAAAGGAGATTTTGTCTTAGGAAAATACTTGAAGATTTGCAGGAGAAACCTGTGAATTCTATTTTGCAACCAGGTTGACTAAGAATCCCATATTCCATAATCGAACTAAGAATGCCAATAAAAAGTACCATCTAATTTGATATCATGTAGATGCCAATACAATTCATTTGAGACATTTTTCCACAAATGAGCAAATTGCATACATCTTCACCAAAGCGCTTGGAAGAGAGAAGCTTGAAAAGTTAAAAAATATGCTTGGAATTACAAACACCGCTTCAGATTAAGGGGGGGGGTATGTTGGATATCTAATCATGCATGATTATTATCCATTTGTAAATGTTGTAACTAAATATAGTTCTAAAGATGAAGATTCACAAAGAGGTACAAACCTTTGGAATATCAAGCCCAAAGGTCACCTCCTTAAGTTGTATAAATAAAACATTCATGCTTGATAAAATTATTCATGTTCCTGGAGTTACCCAAGGCTTGATAAATTCATATACTAACTCTATTTCAAAATTTCATTAATTATGTCTACTCATTAATCTCTAGGATCTCTTAGATTGAGGTCTTGTTCTCTCCAAATGAGGATGGCCCTAGGTTTTAGGGTTAATGTTCTTAAGCTCATGCATTTAACACCTTCTTCCCTGATTATAAGGGTGATTCCACAATCTCTAAGGCCATAATAAACATAAGGAAATGATCCTTTAATTTACATGCCTCATGCTTCATTATTCACAAAATACATGGATATAGAGAAAGACATAAAAGCCTTTCATAACAAGCACTCACAACCTTAAGGTCAAAACATGATACAATCCATCATATGATAGAGTTGAATACCTCACAAAAATTCCAACTCATTTATGACAATTACACTAATCTATGCATAGTGTTCATATGATTTGGAGGTATGGGGATCTAGATGCCTTTCAAGAGGAAAACATGTTAGGATTATTATTAATCCTCTCATTGTCTCCTTTGACCACATAAAATCTATTTGATTAATATCCCTAGCTTAGGAGGTCTCATCACTTCACCAATGCATGGGGGACATAACTATTGGATATATGCCACTTACTGCACCCTTCTGCATGCATTTTGGAGCTCTAAGGATCAATCCCTATTTTATAGGAACCCACTCGGAGAGCCACCAACAGTGTCCAACAATTTACTCCAATAGGTCATCAGTTATCCTTAGTTAAAATTCTATCCCCATTAGTTACATCACTTCCAGTGTCTCTAACTCCATTTTGCATGATGAGATAGGTCAAGTTTCTTATATGATTTGAAATATCTCTTCGATATCTCAAATGGGTCTTCGACGAAATTTGATTCCGTTCACTGTATAAGAAGTTGTAATACAGTCAACACAACAACTTTGAATCTAAGAACTTTGATTTACCTGTACAACTTCTTGGATTCAAAGTTGTTCTTGAATTTGAAAAAGAAAATTGCAGAAACCTCTATTGTACAACTTCAATATGGATTTGTTATCAGTTCCTCCTCTATCACCATTCAATTAGGCTGAGTGGACATCAAAGATGATTGGATATCTTAAGAGCCATGAGCTCTTTGGTTCAATAACTATGACAGAGCATATGGAGCCATGTGTCTAGCCATTCCTCCTAGGATGCGCTATATCATCGATGTTGTTGAATTTCCAAGTGAAATTTGGTCCAGATTAGACAAAGCATTTGGCCAGTAGATTGAAGAGATTAGTGCAAAGAATTGGGAGAGCGCATCTGACATCCCCTTTCAAGTTATTCCGGCCTCCATTATTTCTCAAGACTATGAAGTTCTGCAAGATGAAGAAATGACAGAGTCTTCAACTAATTCAATTCGAAACCAGACTCATTTTGCTGCTGCTCTTGAAATTTTTGAGAAATTTGATGTCTCATGTTTTCATGCAGCTACTCCAAAAAAGGAGATTCAAAACTCCATTTTTGAAGAACTCTCCTTCCATCCCACCGAGTCTTCAACTAATTCAATTCGAAACCAGACTCATTTTGATGCTGCTCTTGAAATTTTTGAGAAATTTGATGTCTCATGTTTTCATGCAGCTACTCCAAGAAAAGGAGATTCAAACCTCCATTGTTGAAGAACTCTCCTTCCATCCCACCGAGTCTTCAACTAATTTGAAACCAGACTCAATCTGTTGTTGCTCTTGATTTTTTTGAGAAATTTGATGTCTCGTATTTTCATATAGCTACTCCAGAAAAGGAGATTCAAACCTCCATTGTTGAAGAACTCTCCATTGAGTCTCTCACGTTAATTGGTTCGAATTCATAGATTCAAGACCTCTCATTTATGCTTGTAACCGATCTCATCATTTTTTGTGAGAAAAATGAAGCACCTCAAGGCTCTTTTAAAATTGTTGTTGGGGATTCGATGTTAGTATATTCTTATGAATTGCTGATATTAAATTTTGTGATTTCATGGATATTTTTTGAAGCTACATCATATTTTGGAGCTTAAGCATTTGTTGTCCATGGTACCAAGTCTTCTGTCTCTTCTTGCTCAATCACATACTCATATCCTCACAGTGCTATAAATGATGGAGACCTCTTGCATTCGCTTGGATGCATGCTCCTCACATATGGAGCTTAATCTACTTCACATGGTTCAAAGTATCAAGCACATCAAGACTCATTTGAACATGATTTGAAGATCAAGTTGAATGGGCACTCTCTGTTGCTCTTTTGTCAGATTATCTCAGTTGCTTTGCATGGTCCCATAAATTCCTATGCAGCTGTATATGTTCCTGATCAATTTGAGCATATTCATATTCTTCCCAAGAAGAATATCCCTCTAGACATCTAATCAAGTTCACACCTACTTGGATTTGGAGTAGTTCACTTTTGGTGTATCTCATGTCCATTTTTGAGGAAAGGATTTTCCCCATGCGGTTTTGCCTTTTTTTCTCATTTTACATGGATAAACAATTATTACATTTAGATTGTAATGGGTGACCTTTGGTCTTAGTTACCAGGGCTCAAACAATCCATATTTAGGATTAAAGGGGGGGTGTTAGTATTATTATTAATCCTCCCTTTGTCTCCTTTGACCACATAAAGTTTATTTGATTAATTTCCCTAGCTTAGGAGGTCTCATCACTTCATCAGTGCATGGGGGACATAACTAGTGGATATATGCCACTTATTGCACCTGTTTGCATGCATTTTGGAGCTCCATGGATCAATCCCTATTTTATAGGAATCCACTCGGAGTGCCACTGACAGTGTCCAACAATTGAATCTAGTAAGCCATTAATTATCCTTAGTTAAACTCTGATACCCATCAGTTAGATCACTTCCAGTGTCTCTAGCTCTAGTTTGCATGATTCATGGGAACATAGGCATCTTTGTTCCCCTACCCCCTTCAGTTAACTAATTGTAGCTGGTTATTAACTAATTTAGTGATATGCAGTTGCACTAGTTAGCTATAATGGTGATTTTCCCACTCCTAGTTAGCTCTAGAGTCAGTCTAGGTTGGTAGATTCAACTACCCGAGTAGATATTCAAATTATTCATTGATGTTGTATTATATATTCACCCATAATGTGAATAATCAATTAATGCAATATTTCTCATATTGTTCTTCAATTATTATTCTCTTATTTCTCTTGTGCAATCTATGTGAAGACCATTTCTGTCCCAAGATCTGCCTGTCAAAATCTAACAAAACACAAGAATAAACATGGTTCAAACCAATCTATAACAAATATACCCATTTCATTTAATCACTTAAAAACATTTACATTGGATGCCAAATATTTCCATATGCAACAAACACAAATTTTCCAGGGTATGGGGGATTTTGGTAGCCCTTCTTGACTTGGATGCATTTTCATCTTTTGGGGAATGAAATAGATCAATATAAATCTAAAATTTGGTGAGAATATAGATATTTATATTAACTGATTTATGTTAAAATTTGAATGCCAATGGACGCCATATGGCCAAGTTATAACATAATTTTAGTTACATCCATTTTTTGTTTTCAAGGGACATGTAAAGAAAATTGAAGTTGATTTTTGGTGGACACATTGGGATATGTGCCATCTATCCCTACTCCAAATTTTTTATTCATTCAACTTCATATGAAACTATTGCACTACCAATACAAAATCAACTTTTAGATTTGTATGCATAACGCATTTCTACCAACAATTTGCATACAATATAAATTCATATTCATTTGTTCATAAAACCTACATGAACTTCAAATTCAAATATTCATAGTAAATAATGAAATTATATTCATCATCATACAAAATGGAATTCATAACAAAGGAGGAGAAGAAAATAACTTTTTTTTATAAATTGAGTTACAAGGGAACTAATTGTTGGTTAACCATTTTTCTTCCAATGATATGCAAATCCTTTATGGATGCCACTCCCATGATAGGCCATGAGACCAAGAGGGTTAACACAATTTGTCAAAACTTCCAAATCATTACGCCCTTTACCAAAGGCTTCCAAACCAATCAAGAAAGATAGAAAAGTGCAATGGTAAAAGAAGTTACTCCCTTACTCAATATTAATTTCTAATTCCACATCATAGTGCGTATTTCATCTCTCCATGGATCCTATGATAGTTGGGATACTTTTTTCATCAAAAAGTCACTGTTTTTCTCAAGCTTCTTTTCCTAATTTGAATTCTCCCCTTTGCATGAAAGGGGAGGTAAAGGGAGAGTCCTAATTGAACTTTTCCACTTCCTTCATGATAGGGAAAAATATTCATAGGTGGAGTTTCATTTATTGCATAATATAAGAATTAGGTGCTTCAATACATGATATAGGTACTTAAGGGCATGAAACAATTACTTAAGATAATTAATCATTTAACTAGGATTCGAATTGTAATATCATAAACATAAGGATGGAACGATAATAAGGCGATCACATAGAAGGCGTTGTAGATAGGATGTACTAGAAACCACGAGATATCGGTCAATTTCCTACCTAGGAACCCTTACCTTTCCCCTATAGTTGACTCATAGCCCCATTAGTGTTCTCCCCGGTAGTTAACCTTGGAATATTTCATTAAATTTAAAATGAAAATGTTTAGATGTTTTTAAAATTACCATGGTAAGTCTACCTCATGGAACGAAGCAAATCATAGTAATGAAAAACATAATTACAATATAAACAAAATCAAATTCAAAGGATCAAGACCAAGATATTACAATTATAGTGCTTGATATGGTTTTAGTGTATTGCTTACTTCCGTGTTATATACCCTAGAAGGATATTGATGGTTTAATGGGTTGTGGTGAGATATTAATTATGTAGTGTCTATTGGATAATTGATGACATTCATAAAGATAATTAATGCAACAATTTGATTATTGCATCTATGGATATTTGATTTAAGTTGCATATAGTTTTATTTTATCATTGGCATGCACTATCATTGCTGAGGAAACACAATCTTGAGGATATCTCGTTATATCATTAGAGTGTAAGTTCAAGCACCTTTGGTCTCCTAGAGCATTTGCAAAGCCATCCCAATGAGATGAAATATTTTGGGATCTAGTTAGTGTAAATTATAAGAAGGTTGGAGTTTGGTTTGGATTTATAAGATATTAAGTGAATCTTTCCAATACTTAAATGAATTATCTTTAGGAATAAATGAGTGAGCCTCCAGAGAAGTAGATTACATCCTCATGAATACTATGGGTGTAATACATGTAACCCAATACAAGCTTGAGTCAACATAGGAAAGTAAAAAAGCCCTGAGTGGAGTTCATTTAAAATGACAATGCAGGAGGAAGGGAGATTTGACACTTATCTCCCTAAACCTCCGTAGGATGCATCTTCTCTTCTTCTCCCATCTTCTTTGTTTTCATACTAAAGGTAGGAACTGAATTATATTATGCATATACATATGCATGGTTAATAATTAATATGCATGGATGATTATTAATATGCAATGTTGACTTATGTTAATTCCGAAATGTTGGCACATTATCCATAATATTGCAGCTCATTACATATTATTTATGCCGTCTTGGATATATTAGGGGTAATTTTCATTAGTATTATTATATCAGTTATGTCATCTTGGGTCCATCAGTTGTAATTTTACCTTTTTGTCTCCTATACATAGTAAGGATACCTTTTCATTTGTATCATATCAACTTGTCTTGTCTTGTGCACTTAGTACATTGTATAATAAGGGGGTTTCCCCTTTGAAAAAAGGCTTTTTATTAATCTCTTTTATTTATTATTAATCCATGGATTACTCTTCCTGATCTATATATTCTCTTTTCATGTTCTTTCTTGGACTTGGTTGCATAACATTTGGTATTAGAGCTTGGATGCTTTCAAAACGAGTCATCTTGAAATTTTCACTATGTATTTTTTGTACAGGGTTTCAGACATAAAATAGGCTGAAATATTTGTAGTAAATTTTCAGATACTGAATCATTATAGGTTTTGAGTTAGACCCTTGGGGAGTTAGGGTTTATGACTATCCAAAAAGCTAGTCTAAGAAAATTATTATATCTACAACATGAGAGATCAAAATTCAGTGAGACTAGTTGCATAAGAAACAATATGGAGTGGAATTTGCATCTTAGATTGACTATGTATTTCATTTAGGATAGGTTTCTTTTTAGGAATTTATATAAAACCAATTCAATAGCCTCCTTTTTAAGGAGCTAACATGCATATTAGTAATGGGGCCCTTGTTCCCATGAGAAGTGGCTAATTTAAACAAACAAGAAATTGTTTTAAGGATCTTGTTTGGACTACTCCTCGTTGACGAGCTGATCAGATATTCCCATGAACAAGTATCCAACTACCCAAGATTGACATGAGGAATTTTGATGGGAAGGACCCCATAACATGGATATTCCATAGGGAGTATTTCTTTGACATACACCAAGTGACAAATCTCCAAAAGGTACCTATAATTGTGTCTTTATTTTTAGAACCTAAGTAATTTGTGTGGTACCAATGGCTTTGTGAATGCAAAAAGAAATCCAATAGCTCTTGGTCCATTTTTACAAAAGAATTAATATCAGGTCATGATGATGTTAAGAGCAATTTCGTCTTTACCCAATTGATAAATATAAGGAAAAATGGCCCAGTAAGTGAGCACATTCAACAGTTTCAAAAGTTAAGTCTCAGAGTGGGGGGAATTCCATATGATAAATTGATAGATCTCTTTATTGGAACCCCTAAGAATAACATCAAACATGAGGTACACCTCTTCAAACCAACATCCTTAGAGAATGATTTCATGTTGGCAAGGAAGGTTGAAAGTAAAAATATGGCGATGGATGCTAGAAGAACCACCTACAACACATATAGAGAGGATAATGTTCCTTCTTCTCACCCACTTCAAAGGTTGACATCTCAAAATTTGGATGAAAGAAGAGCTAAAGGTCTCTACTTTAATTGTGACATGAATTATAGTAAGGGACATAAAGTGTGGTTATAAGAAATGATTCTACATACATTGTGAAAAGGAATAAGCAAAAGAGCAAGAACCATCTCAAGCTTAAGAAGTAGAAAATATTACTCCCGAAGAGATTACTCCCACCATATCTTGTCACGAATTGGCTAGAATTAGCACTCCTCAAACTATCAAGATTGAAGGATATATAAATAATAAAAATGTAATAGTGTTGATTAATTCTGGTAGTACTCATATTTTCATTCACTGTAATTAAGCCAAAGTTCTGAATTTATCTGTATATCTAACACTAGAGTTTCAAGTAATGATTGCATATGGAGGAACTATCAATTGCTCAAGGAAATGTCATAATATCAATCTTAATATGGGGAAATATGTATTGAATAGTCATATGATTTCTATCCCAATGGGTGGTGTTGATGTTGTCTTAGGGGTTCAATGGTTACAATCATTAGGAACAATGGATTTTAATTTTCAATAACTTTTCATGAAAATTTCTTGGGAAGGAAAATAATTTGAATTAAGGGGTATCACAAGGAATCCAAGCAAGGTGTAAGCTCTAATGGTATGAAAAAACAGTTGGAAAAGGGACATTGAGGTGTCATTGCACAATTATGCTCATTAGATGTTAAAAAATATAAGCTTTCTATTCCCTTGGATAACTAAAGGGTCATTGATAAGAACTCTAAAGTATTTGAATATATTCCAAAAGGTATTCTACCCACCTGCGATTTTTATCATGTTATTCACTTAATTCCATGAAGTGTTCCTCCTAACATCCGACCTTACAGATACCCCTATGTATAGAAAAGTGAAATTGAGCATATGGTTGAAGAAATGTTAGACGATGGCATAATTAGGTCTAGCCAAAGCTCTTACTTTGCACTAGTTGTTGATGTATTTGTAACTTCGGAATGTATTCACTTGTATATCTTATGTCTTGTACCCCGATGTTTATTCTGGGAATTGTCTGTAATGTATTTGAGTCATGTCATGCCCTGATGTTCCTATCGGGAGATTCAATAATGTAAAAAGTCATGTCAAGTCATTGTGGGTAACCCTCCTATTGTTCAAGGGTTAATGTCCCTGCAGTTTTGGGGCCCTAGGGTTATTAGACTCTCCTAGAGAAGTCGGCCCTAGTGAGTTATTATCAAGTCGGGAATTAGTATAAATAGAGACTGAGCCTCTCTATTTATCACACACTCACTCAGACTCAGTTGTAGCACATAGATGAGGAAGAAGAAGTTGCTGGGGCTAGAAAGAAAGAGGCTGTTGTCGGGATATCATCTTACTGTTTTGGGGTTTTACTTTTGGTGCTGATTCTATCTCTGAGGAAGTTGCAGGGTTTTCTCCATTTATGGTTTCCCCAAGGAAAAACATTGTGTTCATTGTCTCTTGTGTTTGATTGTTGTGCTTGTTATTCTCTCAGTTAAAGATCCTAATATAATGCTAGCTTAAATGATAAACATCTAACATGGTATCAAAGCTAACCTAAGAAGAAGACACTATGCAGCTGCAGAAACTAGGGCTTCCTACTTTTTGGATCTCTCTCCACAGATTTTCAGTGAAAGAAGGTTAGGCTGACTCTCCTCCATAGGGCGCATCTTTTTGTCGAAGCATAATTTGATTCTGAGCATTTTCAATTTTTGACCCGACACTGCTGTCGAAAATTAGGGCTTTCCATAGAAGTGGAATTTTTGAGTGAGCTCAGACCTGGATTGATCTCCTCCTCAAAATCGAATTTTAGAGATCAATATCAAAGCATTTGGTTGGATAGAACTCTGGGAAAGTCAAACCCTAATCTGCTCCTGAACTAGCACTGTAGAAATTCAGCTCCAAATCCAGATCCAACATCTTGACCTGGTAAGATCTAAATATTTTTTATTTCCATTTGAGGTTCTCAGTTAAGATGTCTCATCATACCAAGCTTGATGAAAAGCTTGAGGGAGATGATAACTTCCGAGCCTGGAAGAATAGGATCTCCCTGGTCCTGGAAGAAAATGAGTTGGGCTCCTATATCAATGAGAAGGTTCCAATTCCAGAGGGAGATGAGGCTAAGGCCTTACACAAGAAGAAATTGGTCATGGCTAAGAGGATTATTGCTGATTCAATCAAGGATCACTTCATACCCTAGGTGTCCTCCCTAAAGACACCTAAAGCTATGTTTGATGCCCTAACCAAACTGTTTGAAGGGAAGAACATAAAACAGAAGATGACTCTGAGAAACCAACTGAAGAATGTAAAGATCCAAAATGTAGAGACCATCCAGTATTACTTTACAAGGGTCTCTCAGATCAAGGAACAACTGGAAGCAGTAGATGAATAAGTGGAGAATGCAAAGATTGTGATCACCTTGAATGGTCTTCCTAGGGCATGGGACTCTTTCATTCAAGGGATCTGTGCCAGAAAGAAGCTAGTAGGGTTCAACAGACTATGGGAAGAATTCTCTCAAGAAGAAGCTCAGATGAGAAGAAAATATGGGAAGTGAAGATCAAGCTCTCACAGTACACACCAAGAAACCAGAAGGGACCATCATCACTCCAAAGGTAAGATTTCACACTTTAGAAGAGATCTATCTACATGTGATGAGAAAGGTCACATATGCAAATACTGCCCTAACAAAGGGAACTCAAAGAAGAAAAAGGGAAACAAGAGAAGACATCATGCTCATGCTGCAAAGGATGATGAACCTTCCACAAAGAAAATCAGACAAGAAAGTGATGAAGAATATGTGCTGATCTCCGCTCTCACGGGAACTATATCACATGGAAGTAATGATTGTCTTATAGACAATGGTGCTTCCAAACATATGATGGGATTCAAAGAATCATTTGTGAAACTATCTGAACATGAGTCACCTCATAAGGTGAAACTTGGGGATGACTACCAGTATCCAATAAAAGGTAGTGGTGAATCCTCCTATAAGCTAGAATCTGGAAAGTCTATGAAGATGAAAATGTATTGTTTGTACCAGGACTAAAGAAGAACCTCCTCTCCATATTTGCATTGGATGCAAAAGGAACGAGGGTTGCTTTTGTAGATGGCCAAGTTCTTATGTGGCCAAAGGGAAATACTTTTGATGATGCAATAGTGATTGGGGAACAAGAAGGAGGTCTATACAAATTGAAGGGACAACCAGAACAAGCTTTGGTTCATGACTCAATAGAACCAAATGAACTTTGGCATAGAAGGCTTGCACATGTGCATTACAAGGCACTACCACTTGCAAGCAAATCTATTGAAGGTATTCCAGAAATGCAGACAAAACATGATGGTGTTTGCAAAGGATGTGTGAAAGGAAAGAACACAAAGAAGACATTTCCAAGTAGAGAGAGCAAGGAAAAATGAATCTTGGAAATCAGCCACTCCGATGTATGCGGTTCGATGTCATCCAGTTCATTAAGGGGGTACATATACTATGTTTCTTTCATTGATGATTTTTCTAGGAATACATGGATATACTTTATGAAGAACAAAGATGAAGCATTCAGCAAGTTCAAGGAATTTAAAGCCTTGATAGAGAACCACACAGAAAAGAAGATCAAGATTTTTCGATTAGATAATGGCGGAGAATTCACATTGAATGAATTCAAAGACTTATGCAAATATTCAGGGATTAAGAGGGAGTTAACCACTCCATATCATCCACAATAGAATGGAGTTGCAGAAAGGAAGAATAGAATGATCATGGAAGCTGCAAGGGCCATGCTTCATGATCAAGATCTTCCCATGCATCTATGGGCAGAAGCTGCCAAAACAATAGTGTATGTACAGAACCATACTCCACATAGAGTACTCGAGAGTAAGACACTTGAAGAAGTATTTTCCGGAAAGAAACCAAAAGTCAACGATCTCAAAATATTCGGCTGTCCAGTGTACATATACATTCCGAATGAAAAGAGGACAAAGTTAGATCCTTTAGGAAGGAAGGGTATATTTGTGGGATACTTTGAAATCTTGAAGGCTTACAGAATATACTTCCCAGGATTCAAGAAGATCGACATCAGCAGGGATGTAACATTTGACGAAGACTCAACTTACAATAAATCTAGAAAGAGACCTGTTGAAGAACTTGAAGAAACAGAAGCACCCAGAATTCATGACACAACCATGAATGAAGAATATCAAGAAGAAGATCGAGGAATAGAAGAACCTCAAGAACCTGTAGATCCACCTCAGGAGAAGAATCCTCACAAGAGGAAACCTGCTTGGGTACGATAAGCTATCCAAGGTGCATAAATATATGGGGCTCTAGAAGAATCACACAGAGAAAGGAAAAGAACCAGGTGTTGTTCCAGTTATGTAGCCTTATTATGTGATTTCATTGATAAAGAACCTTCCAACTATGAAGAAGGGACAAAAAAGAAAGAATGGAAGGATGCTACAATCAAAGAGTACTAATCGATCATCAAGAATGATGTTTGGGATGTTGTCCCAAGACTTGAGGGGAAGTCTGTGGTGACTTCCAAATGGACATACAAGATCAAGCATGCTACAAATGGCAGCATAGAAAAATATAAAGCAAGATTCGTGGATCGTGGCTTCTCCCAGAAAGAAGGAATAGATTATGAAGAAACTTTTGCACCTGTATCCAGATACACTTCCATCATATCTGTACTTTCTCTAGCTACAGTGATGAAATGGAAGATACACCAGATGGATGTCAAGACTGCTTTCATGAACGGTGTAGTGGAAGAGGAAGTGTATGTGGAGAAGCCACTCGGTTTTGAGACACATGACATGGAGACTCATGTATGTAAATTGAAGAAATCCCTGTACGGTTTGAAATAGGCACCTAGGACATGGTATGACATAATTGATGGCTTTCTCTCCAGTTTGGGCTTTACCAAAAGTAAAGCAGATTCCAACCTCTACTACGAGGTTGAAGAAGGAAATCCAGTGATACTCCTAATATATGTAGATGATCTGTTTGTAACAAGTATGGATGGATTGATTACTGATATGAAGAGAAAGCTTTCTGTCGAGTTCGAAATGAAGGACTTGGGAATGATGCATTATTTTCTAGGCATGGGGGTGTGGCAGAATGCAGATGGAATCTTCCTCGGACAAGGGAAGTATGCAGTAGAGATCCTGAAGAGATTTGGGATGATGGACTTCAAGGCCATAACCACACCTATGGCATTGAACCTGAAGCTATTGAATGATGCTTCATCTGAGTCGGTTGATGCCACGATGTATCGTCAGATGATTGGGTCCTTGATGTACCTGACGAATACGAGACCAGACATTTGATTTGCTGTGAACACCTTGAGCCAGTTCTTGACAGATCCGAGACATGTTCACTTGATTGCTACAAAGCATATTCTGAGGTACCTAAAGGGTACAGTTGATTATGGGCTCAAGTATAAGGCTGATCAGAAGATTAACTTGGAGGGTTATGTTAATTCAGATTGGGTAGGAAGTTCCATCGATAGGAAGAGCACTTCAAGGTGCTACTTCAGTATGGGATCAGATGTGATCTCTTGGTTTAGCAGGAAGAAATCCTGTGTGGCACTGAGTACAACTGAAGCAGAGTATGTTGCAGCTTGTTCAGCTAGTTGTGATGCAGTATGAACGAGGAAGCTACTGTCTGATCTATTTGATCTCCAGTTGGATGCTACTTGTATATATTGCGACAACCAGAGTTGTGTGAAGTTGCTGGAGAACCCGGTGTTCCATGACAAGTCGAAGCATATCGAGATCAAGTATCACTATATCAGGGATATGGTGTAGAGAGGAGCAGTGAACCTCCAGTATGTTGCAACGGACGAATGGATAGCTGATGTGTTGACAAAGCCATTGGCCAAAGTGAAGTTTGAGTACTTCAGGGAGAATCTTGGTGTTCTCCAGATCGATATACCTCCCAAGAGGAAGTGATGAGTCCGTGATGTGCCTTTCTGACATGCTAAGAGGATTGGTTTATTCCATGGCCAGATGTAAGTGATGTGCCCTTCTGACATGGTGAGAGGATTGGTTCCTTCCATGGTAATATGTAAGAGCTGTGACATGGTGAGAGGATTGGTTCCTTCCATTGTCAGATGTATGTGATGATCCCACATCCAGCATGAAAAAGGGCTGGCTCTGTGAAGACACATCTAGTATGAAAAAGGACTAGCTCTGTGTAGATTCCACATCTAGCATGAAAAAGGGTTGGCTCTATGAAGACACATCTAGTATGAAAAAGGACTAGCTCTGTGTAGATCCCACATCCAGCATGAAAAAGGGATGGCTCTGTGAAGACACATCTCGTATGAAAAAGGACTAGCTTTGTGTAGATCCCACATCTAGTATGAAAAAGGACTAGCTCTGTGAAGACACATCTAGTATGAAAAATGACTAGCTCTGTGTAGATCCCACATCTAGTATGAAAAAGGAATAGCTCTGTGAAGACACATCTAGTATGAAAAGGACTAGCTCTGTGTAGATCCCGCATCTAGTATGAAAAAGGACTAGCTATGTGTAGATCCCACATCTAGTATGAAAAAGGACTAGCTTTGTGAAGACACATCCAGTATGAAAAAGGACTGGCTCTATGTAGATGCCACATCTAGTATGAAAAAGGACTAGCTCTATGATGATACATCCAGTATGAAAAAGGACCAGCTCTGTAGATGTACATCCAACATGAAAAAGGGTTGGCTCTGTAGAATTTCCTATGACGAGAAGAATCAAGAGATAGCAACCGTGATGATGAACCAGTGATGATCGAGATCGAGTGATGATCCATATCCAGTGATGATGACCCAGTGGTGATGATCCAGATTGAGTGATGATCCAGATCAATATGAAGATGACTTGAAGATGAAGATAAATTGAATATGAAGATGACTTGAAGATGAAGATGACGAGAACTCATTGATGATCCAGATGATACAGAGAAGAAGACCCATGCTGATAAATTGTGTCGAGAGAATACCTTCCTAGTTAAGAGGGAGTGTTGATGTATTTGTACCTTCAGAATGTATTCACTTGTATATCTTATGTCTTGTACCCCGATGTTTATTCCGGGAAGTGTCTGTAATGTATTTGAGTCATGTCATACCCCGATGTTCCTATCAGGAGATTCAATAATGTAAACAAGTCATGTCAAGTCATTGTGGGTAACCCTCCTATTGTTCAAGGGTTAAAGTCCCCACAGTTTCGGGGCCCTAGGGTTATTAGACTCTCCTAGAGAAGTTGGCCCTTGTGAGTTATTGTCACGTCGGGAATTAGTATAAATAGAGAGTGAGCCTCTCTATTTATCACAGAGTGAGCCTCTCTATTTATCACACACTCAGTCACACTCAGTTGTAGCTCATAGCTGAGGAAGAAGAAGTTGCTGTGGCTAGAAAGAAAGAGGATACTGTTGTCGGGATATCATCTTACTGTTTTGGGGTTTTACTTTTGGTGCTGATTCTATCTCTGAGGAAGTTGTGGGGTTTTCTCCATTTATGTTTTCCCCGAGGAAAAAAATTATGTTCATTGTCTCTTGTGTTTGATTGCTATGCTTGTTATTCTCTCAGTTAAAGATCCTAATATAATGCTAGCTTAAATGATAAAAATCTAACACTAGTGTCAATGGTACTCAAGAAGGAGGGATCACAACGTATATGTCCAGATTATAGAGAGATCAACAAGATCACCATTAAAGAGAAGTTTCCCATTCTTGTCATTGATGAATTGTTAGATGAAATACACTGAACAATTTACTTCACAAAGTTGGATCTCTGTTCAGGGTATCATCAGATTAGAATGAAGGAAGAAGACATCCCAAAAACAACATTTCGAACTCATGAAGGTGTTGACGGGCGTATTCGACTAAGCCCGCAACGGGGAAAACGACCCAGACCGGGATCCTTAGAACAGGCTCCAAGCTGTTTGGGATAGTCGTTCCCA
>LPNX010649470.1:21071-33549 GCA_001517045.1 Pseudotsuga menziesii
AAATTCCTATGGATTAGGGTGTACCACAATAGACAGAGAAACCGCAGAAATCAATCCCTTCCCAATATGCAAGAGAAATAAAACATCTAAAACTAAAGGATCTCGAATCATATCTTATTCTGGACGGTTGAAGTAGATCCTCGTTGAGCTTTTTCAAATCCTGCTTGCTTTAGCAATTTACTCTCAACAATAGTAAACAAGGAAAGCATGCTATATAATATAGTTTTAGGAATACTCTAGCATATATAATCAATAATGCATAAGAAATTAAACACTTCCATGGATTCAATATTCATTTAAATGCACATCATTGGACAGGAAAATATATTTCTATTGATAAAATCAGATATTACATAAGTGACAACCTCTGTCGGCACATCTGTGAACTCTAGAAACCGAGTCCTCCACCTGGGCCTCCACCACCTCAATCCTCCATCTCTAGATATCAAGCTCACAAGAAAAGGCAAGCTTGGGAAGAACACTAAGTGCTCCAAGGTACAAAGGGATGCAGACTCAAGTACAAGCAATCTACGGTAACAATGGACTATAGTTTTTTTGCTCTTCAATTCCTCCTCTTCAATGTATCCAAGGGGTTCCTTATATAATGATTCAATGGGGTAATGGAAGGTCAAATGCGAGCAATCTCGAGGCATATGGAGGGCCAAGAGACAAGTGATTTGGATCCACATCAAGGAAAACTCCAAAATTATTTGTACTTATGCACACATCCTGATGTATGCGGGATTAAGGGTAATGTCTGTGTATATACGCGAGAAAGGGATTAAAAGTCATGTACATCAAATAATAGGTGTTTTTAGGGATGATATTGGAAACATCAAAGGTAAAAAAATGGTTGATGGGGTCCAAAGAGTCTGCAGAGGGACAGGGAAGGCCATAAATGTGTGATCAACCATGTGTGGTAAAATCAGTTGTAACAGATGCCCCCTAATGTGTGAGGTCAGTGGGCTAACATGATGACAAAAATACATTATAAATCCATTGAAGAAGTGGAGTGATGAAGAACCAAGTTGAATAACCAGCCATCCATCAGTATAGTACAATAATCAATCTTTGCATATGACTGCAAATACATATAGCAGTCCCGGATACATAAGAGTACAATGGGCATGAATACGCATGATACAATATATAATATACAATATATAATATATCAGAATCTCCATGATGAATATATACAAAGGATCAAGATCTCCATTAAATCTGAAGATATACAATGGATCAAGATCTCCATAATGGCTTAAGATATCTGACATACACTGGAATCAAGTCACGAGAACTGAAATCTCATGAACACTGGCATGGTCAAGGCGGTAGGATATGTGGAATGCCACCAATATGGAAATCCTTCTACACAAATCGATATGAGTACATGTCCTACTACATGAATAGAGGTGTCAAGGTCAAACTTAGTAGTCAATCATCTGATTACCAGTCATTGATGTATACCGTTAACAGATGCGAGATCACCCACCAATAATGAAAATGGGACTCAAGGTACTAGAGTGAAATCTAACAAGTGTGAATAAATGTGTTGAGGTTAAACACTTGGAAGAATCCATCGATCAGAGGACATTTATGTATTCCAAAAACTGTTGATGGTGAGAAACCTAGCACTGATGACTGTAAGTCTCAAGGCACTCAAATGACTCTAGAATCCTATCCCAGAATAAATGATCTAAAGTCTATGGGATGGAATCCACTGGAAGGAGGGAATTAAGGCATCCCCCATCAACCAACATGAGGTACTCAGCAACATTGTAAAATGTGGAAGGACAAGATGTGCATGAACCAGTAATAGTACCAGGAATGGCCAACATGCAAAGTCAAGACAACTGAGGAATGGCCGACTCAGTCTTCAACTTCCTTCAAATAAGAGAATAAAGGCAAATGGTGACTAAATGTAGGAAGCATAGAATCGATATACAAAACTGGGACATCTCTACGACACAAGAGGCATCAACAGAGGCTCCATAAGGACTAGAATCTTAACCAGTCGATGGAGGTAAACTTAGAGAAATGATTAAAACTCCTAAAGTAAAAGTATTAACCCAACCAACAGATGTGATGTACAGTGCTCTGTTTGAACGTGACATGACTCGATTTCTCCCAAAGACAACATCTTTTCCTGTCTGGCTTTTTGGTTTTTTGATTTTTTTTTTGGACTTTTTCAGATATTTTGAAAACCTTGAAAACGAATAAAAGTGCTTTATAGTTACAAATCTAGGAGGAGATGAGTGTCAAGGGGAAAAAAAACTAGTTCCAAGTAGAGGAACGTACCTATGATTAATGCAAGGAAACATATGTAGGATAACAACATTCGGGGGAAATTCCCCTCCTGGTAAAAAATGGGGAATCAAGTTGCAAAGGATATATAAAAAGGCTCTGCTTGGATAGACATGAGACAAGCTCGGGTTATATGGATGATAATCAAAGTTAGGAAATCCAACGTAAGGCTCAATAAGGCAAGCAAAACTCATGATAATGCAATTACAACTTGACATATATAAGGGCATCCCAGGGAAATGGCCAACATAAATTTCAAGAGGAGTATGAAGCTCTTGCTCAAAGTCATGGTAGTACTATACAAAGGACTCCCACACCCTAAAGGAGAAATGTCAGCATGGGAACCAAATGCAAAACATGATCTAACTAGGGTACCCATGTATGGTAAAGCTCTACCATTCACAACATGTCACTTCTAAAAGCAGCAAGAAGGTTCAGTGAAAAGATGGAATGGGTTCGTACCTAAGGTTAAGATGAAATGGTCATAAGGTTATGCAAACTACAAATAGTTGTGAAACCTAAACTATATGCCAATTTAGACTTAATACCTAAAATAGGCATGAACGGGTCAAATCCACGGTCCAAACCGCTCTCAAAATGGATTCCTACAACATCAAATTAGTTCAAATGGTCCAAAACAATCAGAAATGGTAAAAAAACTATAGAAAGTGGGTAAACATTTCAAAAAAAATTCTATAAATAGTGAAAAATTTTAAAAATTTCATACCATTTGAATTTTTTACCCAACATAGTGCATTTGAGCTCAGAACATCAGAAGCGATTTACGGGAGCATCGTCCAGTGGAATCCCTCCTCGTTTGATCTAGTTAGATTCTCATGCTCTTCTCTTTCCTTTTGATGCAAATGTTTTCAAATTTCATGGTCTATTTAATTTTTTGAGCCATCAAAACTTATGTGTTTCAGCCCACACAGAAATCGAGACTTTTTTCGTGTATAGGGCTTGCCATATGTGGAAAATGTAGAAAAAGCCACGTACACACACGTCTGTTTTGAAAACACTCACATATAGGGCTACAAAAAAGGTTTTAGAGGGTAAATCTTGATAAAAAAACTTGGTTTTTGTGTAGGATGGTGCTAGAGTGGAGAGAAAGAGAGCATGGTGATGTTTAGGAAGCTGTGCAAGGTGATCTCATGGCTCAACAAGCATTACAGGAATGTGGATTGTCCCCTCATCAGGAAAAACCTATGATCTCATGGGAAAGGAGGCAGGCTTACCATAGATGAGTACATAGCTATGTACTACTTTTTGGATACAGAAAAGGTTGGGAGTCAAATCCTGACAAACTCTATTTAGATTCTATGGATGAAATCCATACTTTTGGNGGCTGACCATAGATGAGTACATAGCTATGTACTACTTTTTGGATACAGAAAAGGTTGGGAGTCAAATCCTGACAAACTCTATTTAGATTCTATGGATGAAATCCATACTTTTGGCACTAGATAGGATTGCAGGACTGGCTTCACTCCAACAGGCCTCAAGGCCAATGATGTTCTATGTGGTAGAGTGCATGCGACCTACAGTGTATGACTGGAGTACTACACTGCTGAGCAACATGAAACAGCAGCTCAGTGACTGCAAGATGGGTAGAGTGTGGAACTTTGGGATCAGCAGTATACTGAGCATGTCCGAGATCCACATGGAGTCTGAGATCCAGCCCAGTGACGCTGGGTGAATGTCATGTGCAGACTAGGCGGTGGTAGGGTTGCTAACCCCTAACCAGTTGATTTCTTTCGATGCTGGCAGAGACATATCATCACCATAGACGAATACCCCTATGTAGGTATAGACTTCTGTGAAGATCCAGATATGCCCCTACCACTAGGAGCAGCTTATGGTGACATAGGTAAAGAATCCCNATATCATCGCCATAGACGAATACCCCTATGTAGGTATAGACTTCTGTGAAGATCCAGATATGCCCCTACCACTAGGAGCAGCTTATGGTGACATAGGTAAAGAATCCCAAACCCACTTTTTAAGTTTTGAATTATTTAATTTTTTTGTGTTTTTTTATATATGAACTCAAAAGACATGTTTTTGGTGTGATGACACATAGTGACAATCTGTCATGTATATGTAGATGTAGGACCATGATGGCTAGATGGCTTTCCTCATGATTAATGGATGGGAAGAGGTGATGATATTATGGGTGTGGATGTGGAGCAGACGCTCCAAAGAATCCACATGAACTTTGTTCATTTGACACATAGAGTACCCANATGGCTTTCCTCGTGATTAATGGATGGGAAGAGGTGATGATATTATGGGTGTGGATGTGGAGCAGACGCTCCAAAGAATCCACATGAACTTTGTTCATTTGACACATAGAGTACCCATGGTGCAAGTTGAGGACTTTCCTGAGGCCATGCAGCGCCAGGTGGTGGGAGTACCATGAGCATGGGTTTGACTATTTTGCGGACTAGCGAGAGTCGTAGTGTGCTATCATGATTAGAACCCTCGTCTGCCTCAATCTTAGAGACCCGACTGTATTCATTTTTGTATGACCGTGTAGTATATTTTGGTGGCTCGGAAACCCGAATTTTGTATATGACACTTATGTATTATGATGTCACATTTTGAAGTTAATGAAAAAATTGTATGATGATCGATTTTATTTTATTTACATGTGTGTAAAATGTGTTTGTGATATGCTTATGGTCTATGAAACAAATTACAATCTAACACATAGTTAGCATATGAGCCAGAAACTTCATTAAAATTTCTTGGAACATGAATGTATGTTATATTCTCAAATTGTCATTCTAGCAATCTAACATGTAAGAATATTCGTAATAATGTGGGATACCTAATGCAATACAAGACATTAAGCTATGAAACCACTAACTGCGATTCAAGACGTACCGCAAGAGAATGATCACCATGTGGAATGGCATCATGCAATAACTCAATGAAGACACTATATTCAGCAACATTGTTTCAAGAAGGCCGTAAACATACGCTTCCTGAAGACAATACTTGACCCATAGGAGTATAGATCACCCAAGTAGCTGAAGCTAAGTTTTGAGTGTGGAGGATAGCACCATCAGTGAATCCTATGGAAATGGAAGACTCCATCGACATCTTCCATAAGAAATGAAACATAATCAACAAACCCGGTCACCATAAGAAACCTAACTATGCAATGAAAAATTGTACAATAATATACAAAATTCAGCCTTGGCTGAAGATAATGCATAGTACTTTTTGAGGTAGAGCCCATTTCTAGGCTCCGCCAAGGATGTCCCTTCATAATCAACCAACTCATAGCACCTTTCTCTAAGACTCATTTACCCATGTAAGGACCATGCCACATGGGATTAAATTTCCCTGCCTCCAAGGGTTCTTTATCTTGATCCCACAAACAGACCAAGTCACCTTCACTAAACTTCCTTGGATGGATAGACTTATCATATTGGACCTTAACAGAACGATTGTTAACCTCTAGAGCCACTAAGGCATCTCGGTGTTTCTCATCAAGCTGCTCTAAGTGGACCAAATGCTCTTCCAATGTGGAAGTGTCAGGTAAAATCTCCACAGCTAACTTTAGAGAAGGGATTTCACATTCAACTGGTAAACCTGACTCCACCCCATGCACAAGCTATTAGGGAGAAAAACCGGTGGTGATCTTAACCACAATTCTATAGGCCCACAAAGCAGGATACAACATGATATGCCAATTATTCTTTCTTTGTGTGATGGTTCATTGGAGAATAGACTTAAGTGACTTGTTCACTGCTTCCACTTGTCCATTTTCTTGAGGGTAATAAGAAGAGGAGTGCGCTTTCTTATATCCTAACTTGGAAGCCAACTCTTCCATCATTTTGTTTTGAAAGTGCCTACCATGTTCAGTGACAAGCTCTTTCATAATGCCGAACCGGGTGATAATATCATTGAAAATGAAATGTGCGGCTATCTCGCCGTCGGATTTAACTGTGGGCATAGCCTCNCTACCATGGTCAGTGACAAGCTCTTTCATAATGCCGAACCGGGTGATAATATCATTGAAAATGAAATGTGCGGCTATCTCGCCGTCGGATTTAACTGTGGGCATAGCCTCTGCCCATTTCATGATTTAATCAACAGCCACAATAATATGATGACGCCCCCCAGCCGAAGCTGGGCTGCAATCCATAAAATCAAGCCCCCACTTGGTGAAGGGACCAGCAGTGACAATAGGATGTAATGGGGCTAGGCACGAGTGCATATTATGTGCAAACACCTGGCAATGGTGGCACTTCTTGACCACAATAACATAATAATTGAAGATAGATGACCAAAAATAGCCCACTCTCAATATTTTTTGGGCTGTAGAAAGCCCAGATAAATGACCACCACATGCCCCTTCGTGGCAATCATTCATCACAACCCCAACCTCATCATGGGTTAAAAAATGACGTAAAATGGAATCTACCCCATGTGGGTACAAAGTGTTATCCACTATAAGGTAATTCTTAGCTGCATGACATAATCATCGTCGCTCATCCTGTGAGAGGTGAGTAGGGACCTTTAATGTTTGCAAATACATGATGATATCCTTGTACCAAGGGTCCACAATTGAGATAAGGAATATATGCTCATCTACAAAAGAATCCTCATAAACCTCTTCCTCCTCCAAATTTGGAAAATTGGATATAAGCTCTGCAATGATTAACGATTTCTTCGATTTCACCGAAACGAATTCGAGATCAAACTCTTGCAAAATGACAATCAATTTATTATATTTTTCCCCAATCATCCTCTAGTGAGGATGAACATAAATGGATTGATATGAGCTACGACCAAATTTTGGCAAAGGAGAATGTAATGTCTCAAATGCTGAACCACATGAACGGTGGCCAAGGCTAGCTTCTCCACATGGGAATAGCGAAGTTCGCATCTATAAGGTTTCAGTTCAAATAATATATGACATTCTCATGAAGCTCCTCATCCTCCTGAACCAAAACCATACATATCGTCTCCCGATATGCAGCCACATAAATCAAAAAATCATGGCTATAGTTTGGTGGACTAAGCAAGGGGGGCATTGCTAAGGCTCGCTTAAGAGCATCGAAATACTCCTGGGCTCACTCATCCCAGTAAAAAGGGGTGTCCTTCTTCAAAAGACACATAAATCCTTTAGTCAAGTTGGAAAAATTAACCATGAACCTATGCAAGAAGTTTTCTATGCCTTGTAAACACTGGAGATGTCTAATATTATGCAGGGGAGACAATTGAAGTATTGCCTCAACCTTTAGGGGATCGACTGTTATACCCTCGTTGGATACGATGAATCCTAGTAAACGACCAAAAGTCACACAAAAGATGCACTTATGAGGATTTAAACATACTTGATAATGATGGCATCTTTCGAACACTAATCTCAAATGATATGGATGACACACTCTCAAACGAGAGTGAGGAGTGAGATCATCCAAATATAATTCAATAATCATTTTAAGATCATGAAAGATTAAGGTCATGACTTGCTGAAATGTAGCTCTAGCGTTTTTAAGGCCGAAGGGAATCGTTCGATATGCGAAAGTACCCCAAGGACAAATAAATACAGTCTTGTGTTGATCCTTAGGATTAATATGAATATGATTATACCCAGAAAAACCATGCATAAAGGAAAATACTTCACTTCCTGCACACTCATCCAAAATCTGATCAATAAATGGTGTGGGGAAATTATCCTTAGGACATACATGATTTCAGTCACAAAAATCGGTGCATATGCGGATCGATCCCTGCTTCTTATCCACCAGAATGGGATTTGAAACCCACTCCATCAAGGGAAAGGGATAGATAAAACCAACTTTAAGCAGTTTCTCTATATGAGCTTTAATGGTGGGTGCTTTTCTAGGATTCACTGCACGCAAACATTGTCGAACCGGTTTTGCATCCAGATACTTCTTGATATCATGTTTGACAATATGAGGGTCTATACTCAAGATTTATTTTTATGACCAAGCGAAAATGTCGCAAAACTCTTTAAACAACTTGGTATACTCTTTGATCTCATCGGAGGAACAACCCGCCCCAATGTAGACATTCTCAACTTTGCTAGGATCATGAGAAATATTGACACAAATTGTTGGTGACAAATTAGCGATGTTCCCATCAGCCATCTGACTAGGATAGCTTAATGGGACCATGGGGCTACAAATATTATCGCTAAGAATCTCCCTAAATTCATCATACTCCATACAATTGATCTTAGGAAGAAAATATGATCGATGATGCAACTCTTCCCAAGGTTTCTCAACCCCAGACATGGCCTCAAAAAGAGCTTCATCCGATGGAAAAAAATCATCGAGGCAGTCATGTGAGTGATATGACTCCACTTCCCATGCAGGTAGCACATACGGGTCCTCCTCCTCCGTCCGGGAAGAGGAAGGAGTAGGCTCTGCAACTTGATCAAGATTCACTTGATACGCTACCACTGTTGCATGCAACGACACATGTATCTCGACATGCACACTTGAAGTACTCGGTGAAGGAAGAATCCAAGGATCTTCCATATGGGTAGTGTGAAAAGACACTGAATTTGGCAAGGATGAATCCCCACCAAAACTAGACCCAATCATAAGAATGGGCATAGGACAACTAAAAGTTCCCATAAGATAAGGATACATACCCACACCCACACTCCTAGTTGTCAGTTGAGAATGATCGATAATTGGGATAGAATCTCTCTATGATGCATTAACACTCGGATTATGGAATGAATTTTGATCAATTGTAACAATCTTCCCATTAAATGGAAATCATGTCACTTGAAATAGGGAAGAAGCTACGGCTTGCATACTATACATCCAATTCCTACCCAGCAAAATATTGTAGTCAAGGAGCGCATCAACCACCTCGACCTCGATCACGACGGTCTTCCCTCCCAATTGGACCTCTAGAGAAGGAAGAATCCCTTGTGGTCAAAATGATCTACCATAAAAAACTATCAACATAGTGGAAAATTGAGACAACACGGGATAACCCAAGCCCTTCCAACAAGACAAAGACGTCACGAAAGCAGCATCACCTTCATCAATGATAGTATGCATTACGGTGTTGTTAAAACACTCTACATGAATCAAAAGAGACACGTAGTAAGGAAAGCAAGGTTGTACTCCCATGGTTTCAAATTTGATCATGGAAGAAGAGCTATCGTCACTAACCCCAAGAGAAGACAACAAGGCTTTCCTCTACAGAGCACAAGTCTGAAGCAATTCTAACACGGACATCGCACAAGGATTGTGGCCCAAATCCTTGACAACAGAATAGTTCTGGGCATCTCGGGCATTAGGATTATGCCCCGAATGCTTTAAGACTCCCTTAGGAATGCGAGGTGAAGATTCAGGTTTATCCATATGCTTTTCGATTTGCAAAGGGCTATCGAGTGGGGAAGGTTCTTTCCCAAGGTCTGGTTGTGATGAACCATAATCTTTCACATGAGTCACAACTTTAGCAGCACACACCATGTTGATGCAGCCGTGACCACTAGTGGCCTCTGATGGATTTTGATTTCCACCAGATGCACAACCAAGATCAACGGTCCTCGAGTTCATATTTTTATTATTGGGTAAAGGATTAGTAAACATAGTTGGGCCCTGTGCTATGAACTTCGAGGCATCCTCCATACAAGGGAACAAGTGAGTGAGGTGGTCGTCCTTACACAACTTACAAGGAAACTTCACCTTACATTTAGACTACTTGTCCCCCCCAGCATTAGTATTCTTTTCATTATTATTAGTATTTCCATTCTTGTTCCCACCCTTATGATTATTTTTTCCTTTTTTCTTATTCCTTCCAGGCTGTTGGTTTCCTTTCGGGTTTGATGATTACACAGAGAGTACACTCATCGATTGGGTAGGTTGAGATGAAGTTGTAGCTTGTCCCGATGCAGATTGGTTAATCGATAATTGGCTCACTTGTTTCGTAACCGAGTCCATAGGTTAGGTACTATTAGAGCTAACAATACCATCGACATGTGTCCGAGGCTTGATACTAGGGTCAAAATTGGATCTTGGAGCATTTGGTATAATCTTGTACAAAAGTTCAAATTGAGCATAGATCAAATCCAACTCTTGTGCCCTTAAGATAGCTTGTCCCTCATTTTGAACTCTGGATGTACAAACATCCTTCGCGATGAAGGGTAACAATGCTTTGAGGAACCATTCAAGAAGAAACTCTGGTGGTATAAAGGCTTTGATTAAGCGTTTCCATCTATGCCACTCTTGAATATGATCCAAAAAGTGTGTGGATTTTTCTTTCCAGAAGGTCAAAAAGAGTTTGGTACTGAAATTGTAACATATGGTTAGTTGGAAATGATTAAGGAAATTCATGGTAATGTCATCAAACGTAGCATAATCCCCCCCCGGCGGTAACTCTATATACCATTTTTCCACAGGACCTGTGAGGGTGCATTGAAATAGCCTCAAACGAATGGAATCGTCATGTAAGGAATTGGAAGAGAACCAAAGGTCAAAAGTGGTTACATGCTCACCAAGTTCTTCACCAACCTTACCTTTGAACTTGGTAATGTATGAAGGAAGATTTGTAGGGACTGCCGATGTTACAACTAATTTTACCACACATGGTGGATCACACATTTATGGCCTTCCATGTCCCTCTGCAGACTCTTTGGACCCCATGGACCCTTTTTGTACCTTTGATGTTTCCAAGATCATCCTTAAAAACATGCATTATTTTCCATACATGACTTTTAAACCTATTCTCGCATATATACATGGATATGACCCTCAAACCCACGTACATCGAGATGTGTGCAAAAGGCCAAATAGTTTTGGCATTTTCCTTGATGTGGAGCTGAGCCACTTGTCTCTTGGCCTTACATATGCCTTGATATCACTCGGATTCGATCTTCCATTACCCCATTAAGGAACTATATAAGGAACCCTTTGGATACATTGAAGGGAGAGGAATTGAGGAGCAAGAAAACCATAGTCCATTGTTGTTGGAGCTTATACTTGAGTCTGCATATCTTTGTCCCTTGGATCACTTTGTGTTCTTCCTAAGATTACCTTTTCTTGTGAGCTTGCTATGGAGAGATGGAGGATTGAAGTGGTGGAGGCCCAGGTGGAGGACTCAGTTTCTCTGGTTCGCAGACGTGCCGACAGAGGTTGTCATTCTTGTAATCTCTAATTTATATTAATAGAAATATATTTTCCTGTCCAATAATGTGTATTTAAATGAATATTTAATCCATGGATGCTTTTAAATGCTTATATATGCTAGAGTAGGTCTAACACAATTATATAGAATGTTTGTCTTGTTTGCCGATTGTTGAGAGAGCAAATTGCTAATACAAGTGAGATTGGAAAATATCAATGGGGATCTACATCAACCATCCGGAATAAGGTATGTTTCAAGATCCTTTAGTGTTAGATATTTTATTTCTCTTGCATATGGGAAGGGATTGATTTCTACAATTACTCTATCTGTTGTGGTACCCCAAGCCATAGTAATTTTTCTCCGTAACAGAATTGGCGACCATACTGGGGAGTTCCTAGTCATTTCCTTTAGGGGATTTTATCGGCATTCAATGTTCTTGAATTGCTCAGATTTCTCTGTTTCTAAGTTGGGTCTGGGGGAATGTTTTCCTAGTAGTGTCTGATAGGAGTAAATTTTGTCTCAACTTGTCTATTTACCTTCTTTTTTATCTCTTTTTCTTCCTCTAGGTGAGTTTTGTCTTCACAGTCGCGTGTATACGTGATTTTTACTGGAATATCTGCATATATACACGGGTTTTTTGCACACAGTCACGTATGCCCTGATTTTTTCCTTTTGGTGGAAGATTAAGTGTTACTGGGTGAGTTTGGATGATTGGTGAGTATTCTTGGGTGTGTCTAGAGTCTGTATACACCTCTGTTTCTGACCAGAAACACTTTTTAGTTTTAATTTTTTGAAAATGTTCTTGTCATTCCATTTTCTATTTTTTGTTTTGGGATTAGTGTATTAGGTCTCTTTTACCTTAGTGCTATGCTTGGGTGTTGTATGATAGTGCTTGACGAGTCTGGGGGTTGTTAGAGTCATAATTTTGTTTTATTATCTCTTTTTGATTCAAAAAATACAAAAACATTTGCTTTTTGGCATCATTATGCATTGTTGCATTTTGCGTTTTGCATGGTACTTGGATTAGGTTTGCTTGGAGAGT
>LPNX010649472.1:3983-25676 GCA_001517045.1 Pseudotsuga menziesii
CCACACATGGTTAAACACCATTAGCCATGGTCAACCATGTCTAATGATGGTCAACTATGCTCATCTATGGTTAACAATTGTAGCCCATAATCAATTATGACTAAAAATTATTTTGCATGGTTAGATGTGGGAAAACATGTTTGATTATGGTTAAACATTTCAATGTTTGAACATATGTGGCCATGGTTGACTACTGTAAAAAATGATCCACTATGGTGAAACATAGGCATAACTGGTTGACCACTGTTAATCTATATTAGCCTTAGTAAAAAATAACTATTGTCAACCAAAGTCAATGGTTACCATGTTCAATTATGGTTAAACATAGTCATACATGGTCAGCCATTGTTAAACATGGTAAAGCATGGTCAACCATGGAAATGTTCAACCATGTCAATGTTTGACCATGGTTGACCATGTTTCACCTTGGCCAAATATGCTTAAAATAATGTCACTTATGGTCAACCATAGGCATACATGGTTGACCATTGCCAATGATCAACTATGATCAAACATTACTTGTCATGGTTAACGATGGTGAAGCATGTTTGACTATATGAATGATGCAATGGATTCCATTGTGATACTCTTCTTGCAAGGTGCCAAAATGGCCATCTCAAAGAATTAATCATTAATAACAAAATACCTAATTGTTACTATAAATAGTTGAGGGAGATCCTCACATATAATCCATGGAAAATGACTCCCAAGTCTTATTTAGAGTAAGTACACAAGTGTACAAGCACTGTTCTTTAAGGTATATGGATTTCTTATGATTGCAATGATTTTTCAACTTACCTGGTGTTTGAATGAATTGCAAGGGCTTGTGGATGGTGGGTGTGGATGATCATTTCCCTTCCAAGAATATATAGCTTCTACTAGCGACATGTGTGACTAACATAATACATTTCATTGGCATAGGAAGGGTACTTATGGATTGTGTCAAAGAGTTTATTATTTCTCTAGTCCACTAGATGTCCATCATGCTATGTGAGGATTGCACCTACAACATAATATTAGGCATCTAACTTAAACTTAACTGATTGTTGTTTGTTTGGTGACATGAAGATTGGTGATAAGCATAGGTGACATTCGAAATCCTTGAATGCTTTCCACTACACCTTGGATAAAGAGAATTATCTTTGGATCTATCCTTGATCACCTTGCTTAGGGGGGAAGTGATGTGAAAGAACCTAAATTCAAACCTATGGCCGAAGTTGGAAAGGCCCAAGAAGTTGCAAAAGTCCCTTAGTGTCACTAGGGTTGGGTAATCATAAATGACATGGATCTTCGTTGGATCCACATGCACAACATGATCATTTATGGTATGTATCCTAAATATTAAATTCTTTGAATGCTAAATGAATAATTATTTATATCGGTATATGACTTATGTTGTTGAAGGGTGTTGAACACTTAATAATGCACTTTATATGTTCCTTCTAGGTTTTACTAAAGATGAGGACATCATCTAGATATATGAACACAAAGGAAGTTGTGAATGGGCATACATTATCATCCATCATCCGTATGAACATTTTTGGGAATTATTTAAGTTTAAAATCATTTTCAACCACTCAAAGGTACCTTCTCTAAACCTGAATTGATTGAGAAGATCATTGATCTAGGGGAACTATATTGTGGTTCTTGAGTTGATTGAGAAGATCATTGATCTAGGGAACTATATTGTGGTTCTTGGTTGTGATTTGTCTCTATGGTTCATATAGGTTTGTTTAGTTGGTGTTTTATGGATTTTTTTCAATCCTCCATGAATTCACGGAGGATTGAAAAAAATTGGGCAGCATTTCGGCTTGCCCGGGACACATTTCAAAATTAAACCAGTAGCATAAACGCTATCGGTTGACATAATTTATATATATATAACAAATTAACAAAAAAAATCAATTTAACTACAAATTTTCAAAAATCCGGCAACATTTCTGCTTGCCGGTACACATTTTAAACATGAAAATAATAAAAACATACATTTACCATATTTTAAAATAAATTTTATAAATTTATTAAAAAATAATAATTAAATTCCATTTAAATTGAAAAACAATTATTTAAACTGAAAAACAATTATTTTAACTGTTACCTCTTGTGTCCGACGCCATCGTGACGAGGTTGGGTTGCTTCGGGGTGCTTGGGTTGCTTCAGGGTGCCAATGCTTACATCGCTCTCACTTCGTATCTCGGTCGAGCTTTCACGGTGTAGTTTTGTGAAACAAACGGCGGGGGCCCGCGGCCTCTATTTATAATTTTTTCAATATAGGCACCTCGGTCGAGGTAAATACCTCGACCGAGGTATTTATTAACCCTCGTTCGAGGTTTTAATAGCTCGACCGAGGGTTAGTAAATACCTCGATCGAGGGCTTAAAAGAACCTCGGTCGAGGGATTGATAAAACCTCGGTCGAGATATTAAAACCTCGGTCGAGGGCTTGTTAAACCCTCGACCGAGGTGCGTTTTTTCCTTTTTGCCAAAATGTGCTTGCCAAAAAGTGTTACCCAGGTCCGCGGATTCACCCTTATACAGAAATGGAACAATTCAGTTAAATTAATATTGGGAAGCCATGAATATCTACGTTCTTCAAGTTGTTGAATCAAACAAGATAAGTTGCGGATATTATGACATTCCATAAAATTAGTTCATCACAATGAATGAACTTTTAATTTGAATTGTTTCACAAGTCGAACGTGTTCCAGCTAATGAGAAAAGATACTCGAGCAGTTTCATCTAGATGCATGGAAGTACATCCGAGATTCTCTCATCAATAGCTTGGACCGGATCATCGAATGAGCAACCGACGTCGGCCATTACTCATCTTCAAATGCAGTGAGCTGTTACCACCTTGGGGCTACAAACTTTATGATAGTTTATCTTCTAGGGTTATGTTTTAAACTTTTTGGGTTATCACCCTCATTAATATTATAAATAGGCCTCCTTGTCCTCATTTTTTTATTATCTTTAGATGGATGAGTTTATCAACCACATCTCTTCTCGGAGATAGCTACCACCATTGTAGCTATTGTATTATAGTTTGTTCTATTTCATCCATTTAATAGAATATGTGTTTGATGTATCTCTGTTATCTTTGCAAAATGTCTGTGTTTATAATGTTATTTCTATTATTTAATTTTGTTCCCACATAAATATGAATCAATGGTATCAGAAAAATATTCTCTTTGATTGTTTCTTAGTCCATGTCCCTTACGAGGTCAGGGTATAGAGAGTATGGTCTCGAACTAGTTTTACTTGGGGAACATCACTCTCACCACCCCAAACGACCTCCCATGGTGGAAGAAAAGAGAGATGACAGAGCAGGATATCCTATCAAGTTGTTGCTAGAGGAAGCCTTCAAGCGACAGAGGAATGAGATGATGGATAGTTTCGCCCAGGTCCTTCTGTGAATGTCAGCAGCAAGTGCACATTCAATGAGAAAGAGTTTCGGAGATGAAACCCCATTCAAAATACAAGTTAAATTTCATATTCATTTATTTGAAGGCTGGATCGATACAAATTCCCTAGATAATTGGTTGAATGTTCTAGAAGGGTATTTCTCTGCTCATAATTTTGCTAATAAATAAAAGATCACCTTTGCTCTCTTGAAGGCACTCCCTCATGTTCAAAATTGGTGGGGTACTTATCGGGAGCAAATATCATCATACGAGTCTGGAATACTTGAGACAAATCTCAATTGGTCCTAATTTATAGATGTCTCCAAGCAACAGTATTACCCTTTGGGAAACTATGATGAACATTATGCCAAATGGACCATTTTGCGTTAAGAGAGGGACCAGAGGGTGTCAGAGTACACCAACAACTTCCATACCTTACGCACAAAGTTGTGTATCAAGGACTCTGAGCGGCACCTGATTCTGAAATATCATAGTGGACTAAATCGGTACATTCGAATTGAGATGGACTTCCTTGACATCTCTTCATGTGAATCTGCCTATCAGTATGATGTCAAAATTGAAGAGAAATTTTGACAAAAGAACAAGCGACACTTTGGACCTATGACTCCTTGCAAAAGCAAGGAAAGGGAAATCCTGGCCCATAAAACACAGGACAAGGAAAAGACAACCAGTCACCACCACAAGAAAAGGACGGGAATGGAAAGACAAAGAAGGACATTGTGAAGTGGAGCTAATTTCATCAATCCCTTAACACAACAATGATCAACGTCGCTCAAAGCAGTCATTGGTGGCCGAGATCAAATATTTATAATCAGATCCCGATTTTGATTCTGAACCCAATGCCATAGCCATAGAAAATGGGAAGCAAATAATTGATGTAAACCCCACTGCCATTGTTGTTACAACACAGATTCAACTAGAGTATCCTGAAGAGTTAGAGGAATAGGATCTTTTTTCCACTCACAAATGTGGGTGAAGGGAAACCCACTACATTTTGTTGTTGAAAAGGCGAAAAAAAGAATATGATCTCAGCAGAAGTCATTAAGAGATTGGAGTTTCTGACAAAACCACACCCGGATCCCTACAACATCGGTTGGATAAGCCAAGGATGAGGTATCTGCATTACTCAATAATGCCTCCTACCATATGGCATCAAGATTTTCAAGTACGAGGTACTGTGTGATGTGGCCCCACTTGAAGTCTGTGATGTTCTTTTAGGAAATCCATATATGTGGAAGCATCATGTTGTATATGAGTCATGACATCGCAGTGTCATTGTCACTTTGGGAGGACAACTATATCGGATCCCAGAGACACCCACACCTACCAGAATATCAGAATTTAGGAAGATAAGTTCCCACACCAGGAAATTATCCCTCTTCACAATTGCTTCTGGAGGAGAACATCGGATCACATAGACCTTCACACCCTCTGCACAGGGTGTCTCTACTCAACAGAAACAGAAAGAAAACGAATAGGGTATTCCCCCATCCATTCGAGTACCTCTACGATGTAAGGCCACACATTCAAAGTGATCATTTAGAAAAAAATCATCCATACAACAATTAAATCCCTCTCGGGATGTCAAAGAAGGGCAACCTCTTCACTTCAACAAATGTCACGCAAGCAGATCAACTCAACACACAATTTGAGATCTGATATAGGATTTGACGCAATGGATACCATTTATTCCTAATGAGGGAGGATTGATCCAGATGGAAATTGGTGGCCACCCACCTATTCCACTGGGTCAAAACAATTGTCCATTATGGCAATTTCTTAGTTATTTTTCTACTATTTTTTGGGTCCCAAACTTTTGGGGTCGTTTTGAGTCCCTAAACGACATTTTTTGGCGATTCATGGGGCCAAATTTTTACCACACCATGCACTTGTCCCAATTCAAAATTTTAAAATCTTTGATAGGCCTTTCGAAGGGGCTATCGAGCGCCCAAATCGGAAATAGTATGCAAAAGTTATAACCCCAAGAAGTTGACTGTTCAACTTACCATCTTGGGGCCGCAAACTTTATGATGGTTCATCTTCTACGGTTATGTTTTGGTATTTTTGGGTTCTCACCCTCATTATTATTATAAAAATGCCCCATTGGCCTCATTTTGTATTCTGCTTTGCACAGATGAGCGTAGAAACCACATCTCTTCTCAGAGATAGCTACCACCATTCGAGCTATTGTATTACAGTCTGTTCTATTTCCACCATTTAATAGAATATGTGTTTACTGTATCTCTGTTATTTTTGGAAAATGTCTATGTTTATGATGTTATCTTTGTTATTTCATTTCGTTCCCACATAAATCCGGATTAGTGGTATCAGAGCAACTTTTCACTTTGATTGTTTCTTAGTGTATGTCCCCGAAGAGGTTAGGGTATAAAGAGTTTGGTATTGAACTAGTTTCACTTAGGGAACATCACTCTCGTCATCCCAAACGACCTCCCATGGAGAAAAAAAACAGAGACGACTGAGAAGGAATTCCTATCAAGTTATTTCTCGAGGAATCCCTCGAGTGACAGAGAAACAAGATGATGGATAGTTTTTCCCAAATCCTTCTACGAATGTTGGTAGAAAGTGCACCTTCAACGAGTAAGCATTTCGGAGATGAAACCCCATTCAAGGTACATGGTACTTTGATATTCATTTATTTTAAGGCTGGATCGATGCACATGTATTAGATAATTGGTTAAATGTTCTAGAAGGGTATTTATATGTCCACAATTTCTCCGACAAAGAAAATATCACCTTTGCACTCATGAAGGCAGTCCCCCATGTCTAAGATTGGTGGGGTACTTATTGGGAGCAAATATCATCAGACGAGTCTGACTTCATGGATAACCAATGTCCTTTTCATCTGACACCTCCATGATCTTGTTTAGAACCCCTTTAAATAACTAACATTAGCAAACAAGATGTTGAGTTGTTGAAGCTCAAACCATATAGGTCCCCGAGATACTAATTTCATTGAGTTAATGTCTTTCAATTGCACATTTCAATTGATATACACATTCACAATCACCTTGGAACATAATATGATTGATGTTGTTGCTTAATTTTATACCTCATCGCTCCTTGTGAATGTTTCCTTGATCCCTTAGCTCTCGATACTTACTAATTGTTCCTTGATCCCTTAGCTCTCAAGCTTGATGCAAAGGATTAGAGGCTTTGATCAATCCGACAGTTAAAGTTTTAGTCCCTTTCTACATGTGTGCTGTCAGAATCCAAAAATATTGTGGGATAGATCTGGTACCAACATTTGGCTCTGATTAGGGATGGCATGCTCCCTGCGAGCTGCCAAGAACAAGCAGACCCTGTGCCTTTTCCATTCTATTTATGCAACCTGTAACCATACTCTGCTTACCATTCACTGCAAATTGAAAACTTGCAATCATTCATGTCATGTACCAGTGCTCAATTGGGCTAGAGTCTTATTCAACTAAACCATATCTATTGCATTCTATTCAAAATCACTTGCAAAATTGAAAACTAGATACTCATATGTGAGATTATTTATGCACACTCCTCCTACTCTAATCAACTGCGTTGCTACTTGATCAAGTGAAATCCCATTTCCAATGAAGCCAACAAAATATTTCATAAACTGAATAAAATACATTTTTGCACATGGTTGAGAAACAATGAAACAAATCTAATAACTGCAATAGATGCTTCATTGGCAAGTTATACTTACAATTAAAGAATTCTAACATCCCGATAACCAAGACATTTGAGACCTTTTCTAAAGTGTATTCCGTCCAATCAACAATGGGATCCTGAATAACATGATAAAGCTTGTGTTGATTGAAAAGATAAAACTGTCGCTATGTGGAAACTACTCCATCAATAAAATAATGTTTTTGTTGTTCTCCCTGAATCGGCTCACAAGTTCCTTGAACAACAACAATAACAATGTCATCCTGAGAATCAACAAACTGATCCATGCATTGCTTACTTCCATTAGATACACAATTGTTGTATACCAGATCTAGTTGTTCATGGATAATGAACTGAAAGTCATAAAAAATCTACTGATCAGATTCTACCATATCACGAATATCTGGATCTTTGATTTTGAAATCATCATCATATTTATCAAAAATGGGAGCAACATGATAAAATTTTAATGATAAAGATGAAATTTTATGAAAATTATCATCATTAATATGATCTTCAAATCAACTTGAAATTGCTTCTGTATCATAATCATCTTAATACGAAACATTTGGATTGATGCCAAATGGATCTAAAATATCATGATTATTAATTTCAATATCAAAATTTTGAAAATCCTCCTGCTGTAAAGAAGACAATGAATCATCCTTTTCTTTAATGCATGAATCAGATCCATTTTCATCATAGATAGGATCATTTGAAAAACCTTTAAGATAGTCATTTGTATTATTAACTTGAAACATATCATTGGTTTTCTCGCTAACAGAAACATCACGAAGAGCATATGTTTGTTTCTCTGTAGCCATCTCTTCATTATAAGGTAGATCTTCATGACAAAAATTGTTTCCAGCAATTTGTTCGACAAAAGATTGATATTCACAAGGATTATCAACAAGATGAGCATTCAGATGATCCTCGAGACTGTTAGAAGCATGATGAGAACATTCCCAACTACCTTCGATAATCCCATTACCAAAATCATTTTCAACATGACTTAAAATAGTAGTGTTTTTATCAAACTGATCATGAGATTCTTCCTTGAAAGCAATAATTGAAAAAGTTTTCTTTTTATCTTCAACACATTATGAAACCACAACTTCTTCAGTATCCATTTCTAGTTCATGTTTATGGGAAAACACATTATCTTGAAGATCATTAGAGAGATGATGAAGATTGTGAGTGATAAATTCTTCTCTATCTATATCTTCAATCTCATCATGCAGTTCATATTCCTCACAACAATATTCAAAAAGAAGATCAGTCGGATAAAATCTTTTGTAATGATGATGAAAAACAGTATGGAACTCCTTCAAAGAATGAATGCTAGCAGCGGGGAGGGATTGACACCATTCACGAGCATGTTCTTCTAAAGAAAATATGAACATCTTGATTAAGACATCCTCGTGAACAAAATCATGTTGAAAGATGCATTTATGAAAATTTAATAAGCGATCACTAGGATGATCATACTTGCTTTCTCTGAATCTGGGAATATAGTCACCCCACTCGGTTATAGTAAGCATTGGATGTGGAAAATCAACTATATTTGAGAAATCATAGAAAGCATACCTCACCGCCAGAATGGCCTCCATTTGATCATTTGATTTCATTCTGGATCTTCAACCAGTGGAGACATCATGTAGAAAATTGCAGCCAAACTGATGTCCTACCCCTATCTACCATCAAGAGATGGATCTGATCATTGTTGTTTTTATCTGGGAAGATAATCTTCACATTCATCCTTGGCTACAACGTCAAAAGATGTTAGTGTTAAATTTAACTCTCGACTGCAAGAGAGCCAAGCTTAACACATCTTAAGCTCTAAGGCTTGAATAAAATCTGAATGGGTTTAGTTTGTAATAACAGAAGAGGAAATTGAAGAGTGGATGAATGACCATACTCAAGAATCAAATAGGTACTGATAAGTATATTCAAGGGATGGTAAACAAGGATGATAGAAAATACATATGACTACAAACAATAGATATGTATGAACTAGTTTGGAAATAAGCTATATAACCACAGACATTTAATTATATAAACAAATAATAAAATCCTTTCAAACAGAAAAACATTCTGTAATATTTAATGAGAAACTAGGAATAAAAACAATATCTTTCATAAAAGTCATTAGAGAAGTTGAAATACATTGAAACAATATTTGCATAATTAGAAGTAAAAAATCTAGCTCATATATTAGTATGATAACTCAACCCTTTACAATCAAACACATAGCCATAGCCTCTCAGGCCGGAACCTCTCACTTCCTTTCCAAAACACAGAATTTTATAGAAAACTCTAATCCTTTAGCTACTATGAGCAGGGGTTAAATTTGACGGGCACCCTTACCCGTCAAGCAATTTTTATGTGACGGGTTTCTTTTGAAACTACCCTTCCTATGACGTTTAATATTTATGTTTACCCGTCAAAAAAATGACGTTCATTATTTATTTTTACTCGTCAAAAAATAAGTAATCCACCGATCACCGCTATTGAAAAGTACCAATGGCGTTCATGCACAAAAATGAGTCAACTCTGAGTGACTCGGCCTAGACATGCAACACTAGAGGTAATACCAAAGAGGGAATCTGTTGAGATAACTTTGAAGAAAATTCATGGAAAAACAGAAAGCCCAGACAGAATTATTTCTGGTTACTAAAAAAGATAAAAGAAATAACTAGATACCTTCCCCTTATCATCCAGGATGCCAATTTAAAATTAAAGAAGATATTAAGTGACATGGACAAGCTTCTGGGAGATAGACCAGTCTACATCGAGGAGGAGACTCCAGATTAGCTTGTCTCAGCTAAAACTGCCACCACAGAGTCCTCTCAGCCACATATCAGAAGTAAGACACTATGCTGTCCTAATTTGGTTTAAAATCTGAAGGAAAGTTAAATCAGTCGACTCTGCACTTTATGTATGAATCTTTAATTTTTCATATAAACAAGTCAAAGGATTTATTTTCATATGAGCTTAATGTTAAATTAGTCACAGCGTGATCTCCAAAGCTGTAGCCCTGCAGTGGCAGCATTTTGTCTTGAACAATCTAATATTTGGGATATCATAAGTACTCTAGATATTAAGGGCTTTATATAAAAACCTTCAAAAGTAGGAATGTTGAATTTTAAGAATGGGGTGACATTGCAGAGCCTCAGAACTTGTACTTAATGTAAATGTTATTGGATATAGAAGGTACCATAATATCAATTTTGTTCAACCAAAAGCAAAAAGATAGTTTTAGACTTTTTAGAAGAGAAACATCTGTTGACTGTTTCAGTCATCTCAACGAATTAAAATTAAAATATTCAATTGTTTAATGTTACACCCTAACTACAATTGTAAGAGAAAGAATGTGGAGTTCATATCTAATTGAAATATTGAAACAAATGTTCATATTCAGCAAGTATCTAATGAGGGAGTTCACCGAAAACTAATCGTCACATACTTAAACAACTATTAAATGGAAGATTATTAAACTTGTGTGTTCACTGTGAGTTATTCCTGCATATTATTATTTGTTTGAGAAAGGTCCAAAGGGATACACCAACACAGAAATATTACTTAAAGGTTACAAATCAAATTGCTGTCCCAAGTTTATATCTCCATCAGAAGTTGAGTTACACACCAAATATCATAAGAACACATGCACCCATACTTAGAGAAAATTCAGATTGGAAAATATCGTAAGAAACAAAAAGTCAAGATTGGAAATCTGAGGAATCAGAATAAATTAATGTACCGGGTGATGCAGTCATCCTTTCTTTGACTACATTGGCTTGGGCAAGCAGTTGATTTGAGGCCCTCTAATTTCGAAGTTGTTGAATGTCAAAGCTTTTGACTTTCATCATATGGGTGGAAGTTCTCTTAGTGCACTTTGATAGGCCTATCATCACCTCCCCGTCTGATGAGGCTTGGTTCCTAAGTTCTTAGTTAACTTAGAATATGTTTTATTATTGTAATAACTTTCCAATCTTATTGTACATAACTCATAGGAGGCTTTGTCACACTTGACTACCCATGTAAATATGTATAGTTTATTGTAATCTAATTTCAACTCCTTTCACCAAAAAATGCACTTGTAATGATGTATATTGGTCATAACAATGAGTTGTTTGACCCGGAGTAAATTAATAAGTAGAAAAACTCATCTCATTTGTTAACATTGTATAATTCAAGTATAGTATCCTGTAGGAGCCAAGTGTATTCAAAACATTAAATCTATTTCAGCAAGAAAAAATCACAATTTCAACAATAGAAATCTGTTTCAACAGTAAAATAACACAATTTCAGCAATATAAATCTACAATTTCACCAAAATTGTATGCCCAAATTCCAATTAAAACCACCAAAAAGGTCAAAACAGACTATCATGCATAAATGCACTGTATTGGCATAGTGCCCACAAAAATAATCAAATTCAGATATCTTTTGTGAAGAAAAATGGTCACAGTTCCCACATAAATCTATTTCACCAATAAAAACGTACAATTTCAACAATAGAAAATGCAATTTCACAAAAATTGTATGGCCAAATTCCCATTAAAACCACCAAAAATGTCCAAATCTTTTCTAACAGACTAGCATGCATAAAAGATTTGTAATGGCACATTGCCAACAAAAATAATCAAATTTAGATATCTTTTGTGAAGGAAAATGGTTAGAGTGCCCATAGAAATGTTCAAAAATGCTTGATTTTCATGATAAAGATCATAGATTGAGATGTTCACTCGTGTCTTACTTGGGGCTCATAGTGCCCAAGTTTAATATTTACTATTACAAACTTAAACATACAAGAAGAACTTTAACAATTTAAGATTCTTCTTTCCTTGGCATCTTTCCACATTTCATATACCATGTCCCATTCCACCATTGATGAATCAAGCCTTGTCAGTGACACTCGCACCAAGGCATCTAATGTAGCCAACGATAATTTTGTTCTACGTACATCCTTTATTATGTTTTGTCTTGAGAACCCTCTCTCACATGCCACTGTACTTGCAGGAATAGTAAGTACAGCTTGCCATAACTTTGCCATGTTGGGAAAATTTGTATGCAACTCCGTGACACAAAAAATCCTCCAAGCATCTTTCATGGATGATCCCTCACAATTGACACGAAGGGTATCAACAAATATATGCAACTCTTTTAAAGAAGCTTCAAAATCAAATCTTGTTTTGTTTTCTTCCCTCTCACATAAAGTATGTTGTAGGTGTTGAATTTTTTTTTCAAGCCAACGCTTTGAATTTTGTTCTCTACCATGAACATCCTGTAAGTAATGACAAGGGCTAAACAACCTTGAAGAGTTGAAAAATGCAATATCGAGGAATCTTCCATTCAAACTCTCTACAAGAGCTTGAACATAATCTTTAGCAAGTTGTTTGCAACTCTCTACTGAACCTTCAATGCAAGTTTTCCATGATTGTTGTGCATTAAGATAATCACCATGTGCATGCGGAATTGCTACAAATCGCAATTCATGCCTATGGACAAGTCCTTCTTTATCACAAATCTCAAGATATCCAAATTTAGAGGCATCTAAAAACTTAGACAAGTAAGATGTGCCATCTGCAAATGTGTCACTTTTTAAAAACCACCTTTTAAAAGTGTTTATAGTAACATCTATGGCTGCCCCTAAAGAGGTAACATCAACATAATCTTCTTGGAATTTCTTATTCAACTTGTTTAATTCACACATTATATCTGCAAGCATATGCAAACAAAATTGTACTGAGAAAATCCTTGCCTTATCATACCATGAATCGTTTCTTTCATTCTTCCACAAAGTCAATATGGGAGGCATCAACACAAGAAGTCTTTCAATGACTTGTCCCCTTGAGAGCCATCTAACTCCATGGATTTGAAAAACATGAATAGTTTCAAGTTGCATAACTTCTTGTAGAGAAATAAGTTGACTATTTCTTTTACTAGAATTTTGTGCCCAAGAATATACCTTATTTGCCAATTTCTCAACAAATAATAATTCCGGTATTCTTTTAGAAGCGTCTGCTGCGGCTAAAGCTTCATGGTGAGCAATGCAATGAACGCCTACAAGATTAGGTACATTTTTTTTCAAAAAAGTAACAAAGCCATTTTCATTGCCAACCATGGATGAAGCACCATCTGTGGAAACTCCTATCAATCTTTCATTTGAAAGGCCCCCTGCTTCCATTAAACCCTTGATTGCATCATATCTTGTTTTTCCTCTTCCATCAACAACATTTATGAGCATTAAAAACTGTGAAATTGGAGGCCCCAACCCCTTTGAGTCTAGAAATGTGGCATAAACCACAAGATGTTTCTCTAAACTACGATCTGTACTTTCATCTAGCATCACTATAAAAAGGGGGCTATCTAACATTCTTGAAATTTGTAGCTCCTCAAGATACTCGGATATAGCAAAAACCAATTCTTTTGCAGCCATGTGATTTGTATAGGATGTGTAGTCTTTATTCTTTGCCATGTTTGGTGTATTCAAGGACATTGAAAGCAAGCAAAGGGATTCATATTTTGAGAGGGGTAAATATTCTTGCACCATCCAATAAACTAATTTCATCATTGTGATGACTCTTTCCTTGTTCCTATCATCAATGCATGCAATGTGTTCTGTAATAGGTTTTGCTTTCCTCTCATTCCCATATATCCATTTTGCTTGTGAAAGTTTATGGATGCTTGAACTAGCATGAACAACTAGTGAATCATGTTGCAAGGTAAAGCAACCAATGTCAATTCCCCATGGTCCAGGTGCCTTATGTTCTTCACAATATATGCATTTCATAACTGTTTTTCCTTCATGTTTTGCCTCTCTCAACCATTTATACTTAGTTTTCCATTGCTCACGAAACTGTCTTTTTACTTTTTTTTTCTTTTCTTTTGAGAACTAGGTTCTCCCTCTTGAATTTGTTCATGGCATTCTTCATCATGCCCCAAGATATTTAAGTCTTCATTCAAATCAAAATTATGATTCTGATTATCGGGCGATGAAGCTTGAGATGTTGTAGACCATCCAAAAAACCTTTTGATAGAAGACTGTTTTTTTTTCTTTGAGACATTTTTTGATACAACTGTCAACACCTACATAATAAAAATAAATAAATTAGATATTTTATTTTAGAATGAAAATTGCACCTGCACTCTAGAACCTAAACCCATAAATTAATTAGTTTCCCTAAACTGAAAGTCAATCACCATTGATGGGATTGAATTATTGAGAGCAATTGAGCTTTTCCATAGTTAAAGCACTTTTATATTTTAATTTATTTGTGACATGCACATAAACATGCAAACAATTGGACTCTATCTTCCCAAAGGAGGCAAGTATAAGAAATGAAATGCCAAAAAAAAATATGCAACTAATACAGTAGTTAGTAGGAGAAATTACAACATATCCCAATAATGCCTACCATGTTATTATATATAAAATCCGAATGGTTTCGAGTTTTAACTTTGAAAAGAAGTTTTTTTTTTCAAATAATTTATATATATGAAGTTACAATAGAGTGTGGGTAGATAGTAGATATTAAGAGTTGTTTCACATATATATATATGAAATTGAAAAAGGCAGAAATTTGAAGATGAACAATTAGAAGCCGTTTTAAAAAATTAATACTTGAATATCAAATTTGTAAATTGTTAAAATTTACTAGTACATTATTTGTTTTGTTTCTAAAAGACAGGAATTAACTAATTATCCAATTCAATCCCATTTTTGTGTGTGTTTTTAGTATTTACTATTATGGAATTCAAAAGTGTTGGTTTTGAAGTAATTATCCAATTCAATATCATAAATACTATAAAATCTAAGTGATAACACTACTGCTGACTTGTATCTTAATTTCTAAGTTTGGTTTGCTGGTTTAAGCATTCAGATCTCAAACCAAATCATAACAAACATTCTAATTTGAAACCCCTTTACTGCTGTGTATGGACTTCAAACACTACTGAAAAATCTGGTCTTTAACTGCATAATACTCTATTTGGGACTGCCTCATATACTTGAATCTGAATCAATCATTTAAAATATGAAGTAAACATTTCTATGAGGATAGTTAAGCTCAGCCACGTAACAGGGAAAGGCAGAGTCTGGGGCCTCATCTTAATAGAGAGAAAAAGAAGGCAGTAGACCTTGAACGGTTCTACTCCACTAGGATTCCACTGCACATTCAGTAGGAAATGAATGAAGCAGAGAGTGGTTTGGTGAGAGGTTGACCACTCCAAGCATGATGGGAAATTCACAGAACTAAACGACTTGATTCACGATGTCACATACCCCAATTTTGTAAAATTATGTAATTTGTTTTATTTATTTCTGAGACATTATGTTAAAATTAATCCTAAGAAGGGATTGATGACTCAGCAGAGTCAACAGTTATGGAGTGTAATTGAGAATATTTTATTAATAATAAATAAATTATGGAGACAACAGCATGGGAGAGCTGTTAAAAGAGGTTACTGGTCAAACTGGTTGTTGGAACTAGGTGGAGAGGCAAAGCACAAGTGGCAGCATCCTCAAGCACTTCCTGAGTTGCAGGTGGCAACTTCCCTATATTTGGGGTCATGATTCCCCAAGAAAGTGGAATGTGAGCAGGTGGCTCATTAAATGACAGTTATCCCAATTAAGACCTAGGCAATCTTTAAAAGTACTCAATGAAGAGAGCTGAGGCTGCTCAGTTATTTTCCAGAAAGAATTCATTCAGCTGAATGTATTCAGGAATTTCATTTGAGGAAAGAGGGAAAGATATTCAGGAAGTGTTTGAGTGATTGTTTGCAGTAACTTGATGCTAATTACAGCTATTTGAGCTGAGGGAACTGACTAATAGTTCTGAGTTGATACTGAGTTGAAGACTATATCTGTTTTGCTGCACCTAGTTCCAAGCCAGGGAGATAGAGCAAGCTCGGGGGTCCTGGGAAGTCGTTGTCTGAGCGCTCTCCAGGAATTGGTAGGGAGGAACGGCCTCCCATTGCTGTTGTTGTCCACAGCATTTAACAGGTTTTTATTTATTTCTTTATGTTTTCTGAGTGTAAATGGATGAATGTTATAAGTATTTATGTTTTTGTAATCAAATGGTATTTGTAAAATTAGTCTTTAGAATGTTAGTAGAAAGTCTTGTTAGTAACACCGTGTTTTTCCACATCTGGTGTTACCAGATAGTACTCTAGCACAGTGATTCAGTCTCAGAAACATTACTTTTCTGGACTGAGTTTCCTAACTAGTTATTTCTGTTATTCACTAGTGCCTCTTATTTTTATTAGTTTACTACATTCTGTAATTTATTTTAACTGATACTGATCTTAAAAGAACACAGAATTTAGTCACAGGTTTATTTATTTGTTAAACATTTCTTTCCTAGTTTTCAAATAATTTCTTTACATGGAAACAACTCAAAGTAGGAATTAGATACAGAATTAAGATTACTCTGTATTTTAGTTTTCTTTTAACCTGTTAATGATATATTTATTTATAAATACAGCTTAAGGACAGCTGGGAGAAACTGTTTTATATTATCTTATAAGACTAAGGAGTAGTAATGCTACACAGGAGTTGTATTACATAAACTAAACAAAGATTAAATACTTTGAATTATTTGGACTTATACTCAGTCCTTATAATAATATTTAAAAATATATAAACTATGAATTGGATATTTCTAGCTTACTAATCATAAAAACAATAGAATAATATTATTGTTGTATTATTATTATTAAAATACTTATAAGTATATTAATACTATGCAATCAGACAGATAGAATTAATTCCAGTATATATATCTAGGGTTGCTGTATGCAGTGTTTAATTAAATAGTTATACAGAAACTAATAATAATACTCTATGTATTATACAGTTGTTTTTCAAACTCTGAGAATTAATAGTAAGACCTCATAATAATAAAACAGGTTAGGTAAAATATAAGGTATGCTTTATAACTTTCTTAAAAATAGAAGTTAATATAAAAAAAAAAAAAACTAATGTGCATAGACTAATAATATTTACAAGAAGAAACAGAAGTAATACTAACATTTATAACTATGGAAGGGCATAAACCCTACAAACTTTTAGAAACAGTAAAACAAGTTGTTACCCCACAGTAACTTCTTAAATAAAGTTCATCCACAGCTTAATGGTTGGGTTCCTCCTTTTAAAAGAAGGACAAGCTGTTATTTTTTTTAAAACACAAAGATTAAACAAGAACTGGCGTAACACTCGACTGAGAGCTGTTTTCATTTAAAAACTTTTATTGTATTACAAACCAACAGAGTTATAGTTTTATAAACTGAACTAAAACTAAATCTTGAATTAGGGTTAAACCCTATCAATTTTCTGTTTCCTTCACAACTACAGAAGTAAAAGATAAATTTTATTCCAGCCATAAACATAACACTTACAAGATTATTTTGGGTTTTTACTATAAGAGTTTAAGAAGAGATTATATAAAAATTAATTACAGGTTATATATCGGAAGATTTTTATCAAAAATTTATACCAGTATATAATAATAATAACTGTCAAAACAGTAATAACAACGGGATATAACCACAATAAAATCGATGTAATGGCTTACCGCCTTTACAGCCTGTTTAAAGGATAATAATATCAAAAGAAGGCTACAGCTTGTTCGGTTTCAGGTTAAACCAGAAGTATTTACAAATCAAGTAGTATTTGCAATACAGCCAAGCCGTATTTCATTCTACAGTCTAAGCCGTAGGGCTATGCTTACAAGCTGGGGTATAAACCCTAAGGCTTGTAGTTTAAATTAAAATAAAAACAACTTAAACACCCTACAGGTCGAACCAAAACTATTTGGTGAAACCATCGTTACTGGCAAGGACTCGCATAAGGTAAACCAGCCGTGAAAAGACCGGAGCTTACCGAAGACTGTGGTGCCGAAGTTCCAAACAACTGACAGGCCGAGGGGACGAGCATCATTATCTGCAAGTTCAAGGAGCGACCAAGTGTTATTCACTGTTTTATATTTGCAAGAATTAATAAAAGAAGAAAAACTGAGATTAACACAGTAATGTGAAGAAAAGATAGCATATACATTTTACCTGATAAATTTTAAACCCTCGCAGTGATTTGAGGCAGATAGTCCCATGAAGAACTAGCTCAAAAATCGTGACGAGCTATGGTGGTATCGCAAATGCCCAACAGAGTATGGAACCCCGTAACTTAAGGAAGGAAATAAGTGCACGATGGGGCCGAAGAAACAAATAGTAACTCCACCAAACTAAAACCCTAGTAATGGCAGCGTTACAAGGTAAGCTGCGAGCTGGAGAAGTTAAGACTCCTTCCAAGTGCTAGCAGAGCCAAAGAAGAATCGATTTGAGAGGAGGCTCTTAGACAAATAAAAAAAAAAACCAGTGGTGGAACGAACCAGAGTTAACAAGGGTTTGCAGAGCTGCGGCCAAAGGCCCGAACGCAAAGGAGGAATGCCAAGCTCAAGGTCAGAACAAGTTATATAGCGCAGATGCTAGGTCAATACGTGACCACGTCAGTACATAAATTATTGCATGTAAGTGGATTGAGAACTATAGTCCTCACTGCTCGTTGAAAATATGTTCATTTCAATCATTCCTCATTTGGAAACTATGATAAACATAGATCATGCTTTGACCTGATACATCAAACGTGAATAACATTATTGAAAATGATATATATATCATTATTTCCTTATCATATGTATAAACCATAATTATTGCTATGGAATTCTAATCTATACTTATACCTTGAATATCGTGGAGTTTAAATAAAGGGGCTGTATTACCTTGCTTAACAAGACTATGCATTACAAAATGTTGGATATACATATTATAAACAACAAGAGTATGGGTTTAGGATTAAAAACATAAGGGATTCTAAACTTGAAAGGTTTTTGAATCTATATTCTTACAAGAATTTAAGTGACATAGACAAAATGATAAGTCTCGCACTATACATTAAACTCTATACTTGTTATTTGTACCCTAGTAATAGGTAAAACTTTGTAAGACATTTTCAAATAGGATGCATAGTGTTAGAGGATATTTATTTGCTTAGATAGGAGGAAATACTTGTTATTTATCCTACTATTGAATAGAGTTAAGAATGAAAAACTGTAGGTTGCAGTTTATGTGATAAAACTGGGAAGACTTACTCTATACTTTGCTCTTATCCTATCCCGACGGATAACATACTTTTTTCTTTTGGTTAAAATTGATGTATGGCAACTTCAAGTTTTTAAGGTAGTCATTCTTAATTTAAGGATTTCAAAGATATGAATAAGAAGAATATAGCTAAGTAACTTTAGGTAATCTACTTTCGCCATCTTCTCTAATGATATGGTCGTAAAAACTTTTAATGATCCTAAATTATGAATATCTGGAACTCACGCTTTAGGTGCTTTTAGTATATTCCTTTACTGTCACTGCAAAAAGAAGTAATATATTTTTTTTATAAAAACTCAAGAAAATATCAGAAGAGTTATTTCAGACAGTACGCCTGGTTTTTACTTTACAAATCATTTCTAAATTAAAATTCTTTGATACAGTGCAGTGACAATAAGTAAATAGAAATAGGCCTGTTATATTAATTCGAATACACTTTTGTGATAGAAAGAAACATCATCAGTTTTCTATTTTCTTTACAACTAGTAATTTATAGACGTTCTAGAAAATCTAGAGAAAATCTTAAAAGAGTAAGTAAAAAGCTTTACCTCCAGGGCAAGATAAAATTGGCTAGCATGTGTTAAATTTTACTGATTGAATTGGTACAACTTTTTGAGGAGTATTACTTTAAATTGTTAGCAGTAACTCGAACTTTACCTGTCAGCTGTAAGAACAGAAGGAACTTTATGCATTAGCGTAACGCTAAGTAAGCCCCATCTTTTCATGACAAATTCACCTTATGTCACAAACAGGAAAACATTCAGTAACTGAAAAAAAAATATTCTTAAAGGATTAGAAATAAAAAGGGTCTTGCTCTTACATTATTCATTAGCAATATCCAATTCAACATTTAAAGACTGCATTAATATGAATTTTATGTCTTTTCAAAGTTTTAATTTTTTTGAAAATTTTGGGGTTTGACATGTGGTATCAGAGCATGGTTCAAACACTAGGCCTCGATGTGGCCCAATCATTTTCTGTATAACAGTAAAATAATTCACTAATTTGTATTTCTGTTTTATGTAAAAAGCAGAAAATTATTTTTATCTGAATTTAACAGGCAGGTATGGAGAATTTAGGAGCTTATGCAACGGAGGAGTCTCCTAATACAGAAACCAGACAAGTACCCAGAGAATCTGAGATAGAGGAGGTAACTGTTCACTCCTCAGAACTGATGCAGACCATAAAAGGTCTAAGGACTGAATTAGAGTCAGTTAAAAGGGATAATGAACGAATTCTGAAAACTCAAGAGGAGTTAAATCAGATTTTGATAGAAAGATTTCAGACAGAAGGAAGAAACAAAAGGTCTGAATCTGAAGAAGCTAGTCAACAGAAAACGTTCAAAAAGATGAAACTAGCTAGATCTGATAGCAGTTCCTCATCTGAAGGTATTAAGGAACAACAGAGCTATTACTCTACCAGTGATAGTAGCGAAGCAGAGGTGTACCAGAAAAAGAAAAAGTATAGACCTTACGAAGAGATCTCTGGGGAATTCAAGAAAATAAAACCCCCAACCTTCAATGGAGAAACGGAAAAAGGAGAAGAGGCTGAATCCTGGTTATCCGGGATGAGAAAATACTTTCAGATTTACAATTATTCAAACCAACTAAAAGCGAGAATGGCCATATATAACCTTTCAGGGAAGGCAGATATATGGTGGCAAGATTTGAAGAGGGTTAAAAGGATTAAAGAAAAAGAGGTTAACTGGAGTACATTCAAAAGGTACTTCAAGAAGAAGTTCCTATCTGAACAGTACTATGAAGAAAGGGCCAAGGAGTTTTATGAGTTGAAGCTCGGGTCCATGACTATGAAAGACTTAAACAGCAAGTTTTTAAGTCTGTTGAGGTATGTGCCATATTTAGTTGACGAGAAACCGAAGGTACAGCGGTTTCTCAGTTGCTTGCCATACCATATAAAGGATAGAATCGAATATGACAACCCCAAAACCCTGGAAGAAGCTATGCGAAAAGCAAATTTCTGTTTTGAACAGAATAAAAAGAAGGAAGGAATAGCCAATTGGAAGGCTAAAAAGAATGGTAATCAGGCTGAATACAAGAAAATGGAGTTTACACCTCAGAAAAATTTTAAGAACAGCAAGAACAGAAACCATTCTAATGGTAAGAACTTTCAAGAAAATAAGAATGGTGCTTCAAATAACTCCAACAACTTCAAGGGCAGCAAGGAGGTTTCTAACAATCATGGAAATTTTACTAAAAATTTCGAGAGAAAGGAACCTGTTAAATGTTGGGAGTGTAATGGTCCACATTATGCTTCAGTTTGCCCAAACCGAAAGAAGCCAAGCAACAATATTCACACCCGTCAAGATGAAATGACAGTTGGAGATTTCGCAAGGACAATGCCCCGGATCAATGCTGCACTGGAAAATCGGCAAGCTGAGTACCAAACTTCCATGGTGGAAGTAGAAGGTATGGTAAACAAAACTTCTGTAAC
>LPNX010649472.1:40467-60582 GCA_001517045.1 Pseudotsuga menziesii
GCATGAGTCCTCTAATTTTTAATATGAACTAAACAGCATGGCACGAGTCCAAGAGGAAGTTTCCAAGATGAAGTTTTTAATATGAACTAAACAGCATGGCACGAGTCCAAGAGGAAGTTTGAAGACAAATTTACTTTGATCATAAAATTAGTAATGTGAACTAAATAGCATGGCATGAGTCCAAGAGGAAGTTTGAAGCAAGTTGGAATTACATAAAAATATTTGGATGATTTAGTTGGAATTACATAAAAATATTTGGATGATTTCATTGTTGCATGACGTAAAGTTATGGAAGTTTGAAGTTTGGAGCAATTTGGAATTACATAATAATATTTGGATGATTTAGTTATTCCATTATGTTTTAAAGTTCTCAAATTTGAATTTTGGATTATGTTTTAAAGTTCTCAAATTTGAATTTTGGATTTTGGAAAATTTTAATTACATAAAGATAAATTACATATAAAGATACAAGAAATAATTTTATTTATTTATTATTATATTTATATTTATTATTATTATTATTATATTTAATAATTTTATTTATTTATTATTATCATTATTATTATATTTATTATTATTATTATGGCTATCATTACTTTATTTAATATATTTTGTTGATTTAGTTTGACGATGTGTTAAAGTTGTTAATTTTTATTTATTATTATTATTATATTTATCATTACTTTATTTAATATATTTGGTCATTTTATTTAATATATTTAGTTATTTTAATATATTTTGTTGATTTAGTTTGACATTGTGTTAAAGTTGTTAATTAAATTGATTCTTCACTTTATTTAATATATTTGGTTGATGAAGCCTTAAAGTTACTAATTAAATTGTTTTCTGATTAATTAAATTGATTTTTTGTTAAATTGATGAGGCCTTAAAGTTGTTAATTAAATTGATTTTTTTGTGTATTTTTTTTAAATACAAGTGAACAAAAATTTTCATGTCTTACATCACTTTATCTAAGGAAAAATTGCTTAGGTCTAACATCATCTTACTAAGACATCACTCATTTTATTTAATATATTTGGTTATTTTATTTTATTTAATATATTTTGTTTATTTCTTTGATGATGTGTTAAAGTTGTTAATTAAATTGATTTTTCATTTTATTTAATATATTTGGTTGATGAGGCCTTAAAATTGCTAATTAAATTGATTTTTTTGTTAATTAGTTAGATAATATGTTAAAGTTTTTAATTACATATAAAGATAATATTTTTCTAACATCATTTTACTAAGACATCACCTATTTTATTTTATTTATTATATTTTGTTGATTTCTTTGATGATGTGTTAAAGTTGTTAATTAAATTGATTTTTCATTTTATTTAATATATTTGGTTGATGATGCCTTAAAATTGCTAATTAAATTGATTTCTTTTGTTAATTAGTTAGATAATATGTTAAAGTTTTTAATTACATATAAAGATAATATTTTTCTAGATACAAGTGAACAAAAATTGTTCATGTCTTACATCACTTAAGACATATACCAATAGCAAAGAAGTTTCTTGATATCAATGCAACTTCTTTGGTTTGCACAATAAGACATAATACTACTCTTCTTTGTTAAAGAAAGTTGGTCATGTAAAATCCCACCAATTCTTACAAATAATGCTTAAGTGTGTTGATACTACCTATCCAATTCTTATTATAGGATTTTCAATACCAATTATATGTTTAGTGGTAGAAGCATCAATATACCAAGTATCTTTGACAATCATTATTACCGTATAACTAATCTCACCTTCCAATTATATGTGTAATATAATCAATATACCAACAAACTCTACTCCTAGTAATGAAGTAATCAAAGCTACTTTCTCCTCATGTTTTATGGGCTCCTCCTTTCTATTATTCTTTGACTAATATTTCCCTTCCCACACTTGTGTTTGAAATAATGGCTAAACCTTTACACTATTACTTAATTATTATTTCCCTACTCACTTGTTTTTTAAATAATATTTGGAATAAGGGATCTTTCTTTGTATTCTCATTTGGCTATAATTTCTTAATGCATGTTTGTGTATGAAAGTTTGAAACTTTGTACTCTCATTTGGCTATAGTTTCTTAATGCATGCTTGTGTATGAAAGTTTGAAATAATATTGGAATAATATCTCTATTTTTTTAATATCATGTTTATGTTTCAAAGTTTGAAATAATATTTGGAATAATGCCCCTATTTTTGTTTATCATAGTAACAAATGACATTATTTCTTAAGGGTTTTTGCAAACCTTCTTTCCAAATTTCTTCACTTTCTTTTTGGATGGATGCTAAAAGTGTTTGGTTTGAATGCTTTTATTTGAATCATTTTTTGTGTTTATAATTCCTAATAGCATGTTATCACATCTTTGGGAGAAACTCTATTACCAACTAAAATTTTAAAATGTACAATGTGAACCTTATTTTATTAGAACTTTCTTACCAATTTTATAATGTAAAATTAAATTATCTTACTTTGAACTAATCAAATATCTTATATTATCTTATTTAAGGAACATTGTAATATGTAAATAAAATTTATAATGTTATGTGCCTAAAACATTACTAACTTTATAAAACTTATGAACTAATTAAACATCTTATTTGAGAAACATTTAAATATGGGATAGTTAAATTTAAAATATCATGTGCCTAAAAATTGAATGGCTAACTTTGCAACACTTTTGGGAATAGTTTCCTTGTCTTTCATATCAATAATGTTTGTTTTTCAAGAGTAAGTTCTAAAATATTTCATATTAATAATGTTTGCTTTAAATTAGTTTTGTTATGTTTGCTTTAAATTAGTTTTGTTAGGGATATTTTCTTTCACATATATCAATAAACCACTTATTTTGAAGAGTTTTAAAATATTTTATATTAATAATGTTTGCTTTAAATAAGTTATGAAATTTTAAATTTGAGTAAGTTTTATACTGGAAAAATTTTAAATAATTTTTGAAATTTTTACTTTTAAGTAATTTTTAATTTTTTAACTCTTTTTTAAATAAGTTATAAAATTTTAAATTTGAGTAAGTTTTATACTGCAAAATTTTTAAAATTTTTACTTTTAAGTAATTTTTACATTTTTTAATTCTTTTTATATAAAGTTTGTGTAAGTTTTAAAATATTACTCTAAATAACTTTGCATTGAGTAAGCTTTAAACCCAAAATTCTTTTTATATAAAGTTTGTGTAAGTTTTAAAATCTCGAAATTTGCATTGAGTAAGTTTTAAACCCAAAATTTTTAAATAGGAAAATAGTAAAATGATGTTAGACATGAGTGCTGTCTTAGTAAAATGATGTTAGACATGAGTGTTGTCTTAGTAAAGTGATGTAAGACATGAACAATTTTTGTTCACTTGTATCTAGAAAAATATTATCTTTATATGTAATTAAAAACTTTAACATATTATCTAACTAATTAACAAAAGAAATCAATTTAATTAGCAATTTTAAGGCGTCATCAACCAAATATATTAAATAAAATGAAAAATCAATTTAATTAACAACTTTAATACATCATCAAAGAAATCAACAAAATATAATAAATAAAATAAAATACGTGATGTCTTAGTAAAATGATGTTAGAAAAATATTATCTTTACATGTAATTAAAAACTTTAACATATTATCTAACTAATTAACACAAAAATCAATTTAATTAGCAATTTTAAGGTGTCATCAACCAAATATATTAAATAAAATGAAAAATCAATTTAATTAACAACTTTAACACAGCATCAAAGAAATCAACAAAATATATTAAATAAAATAAAATAACCAAATATATTAAATAAAATGAGTGATGTCTTAGTAAGATGATGTTAGACATGACTGATGTCAGTAAAATGATGTTAGACCTGAGCAATTTTTTCTTAGATAAAGTGATGTAAGACATGAAAATTTTTGTTCACTTGTATTTAGAAAAAATACACAAAAAAATCAATTTAATTAACAACTTTAAGGCCTCATCAATTTAACAAAAAAATCAATTTAATTAACAAAAAAAAATTAATTAACGACTTTTTTTTTCAGAAAGAAAAAAGCCTGCCTTGTTATTCAATGAGGAATCAAAGGACATCATATCATTCTCCCGATATGCGGGTTACATCATACATCAGCATAGAATAATCGCCAGGGGGAAAGGCCTAACATCAATAAGTGTGATCCCATCAGAAGACTGTCTCATCATAAAGAGAGACTTGTCTAAAACATCCACATCTACCGAGCGTCAACAGGAGCTCAGCAATCCAAAAGAGTTCTCTCTAACAATACAAAATCATATATATGAGAGAAAGCAATCTCAAATTCAATCTCAGAAAAGCTGAAATGTATCCTGAGTAACCAAATGGTTCTCAAAAAATTCCTTGTAACTGCAAATGCCCTGTGGAAGAGACAACGCAGTTTTAGATAGGCGGTCAACCAACCGATTGTGCTCTCGATAGATGTGGGAGAATGACAGGTTCTGAAAGCTGACGAAGAGATTTTTAGTCTCCCTACACCAATGTATGAGCTCTGGTGGGGAGATCGTAGTCGTTACTCTAGCCCAGTTGATGATTACAAGTGAATCACCGAAGACATGGGCAAGAGGGATGCCCATCATTTGGGAGGTGAGGAGAAGAGCCCACAAACTGAGCAATTCAGCCTTGGTGTTAGTGCCATATCCAACCCCCAGCGAGAAATCCAAGTGATGTGACTCATTTATAAAAATACAGTAACTTGCACCAGCAATCATACAGTTGGAGGCACCATCCATAAAGCCACAAGGATAGATCATAACCGGTGCCCTACCAATTTTCCTTTCACGGTTCTTCTTCGTAACAGCACCAGAATAAAAGGCTTTGACAGTAGAAATAACTTGCTGGATCAAACTAAAAACAATCCTTTTTTCTCCTTCAAATATGGTCCGGTTGCGAGCTTTCCAAAAAATCCACATCATGTGAAGAGGAAGGGAAAGCAGATACAAGTTTATTGGCAGGTTTGAAATCCAGTTACTGATCATTTCAACAATCGTAATTGCTGGGGAAAAATCATTGATGTTAAGGAGATCGCACACATGTACAACAATTGTTCTCCATACACAGCAATTTACAAATAAATGTTCCACTGTCTCCTCATTCGAACAGCAGAGGACGCAGATCCCAGGGCCTTGTACACCTCTTTTCTGTAGATTCTCCCACGTGAGGATCCTATTCCGAATGGTGAGCCATATGAAACAAGAAATTTTGCTGGGTATATTTCTGTTCCAAAGAAAGGAATCATCAAGAGTTACAACAGGTGGAGAGTAAGAACTAATAATACAGTCATATGTAGCTCTGGCAGAAAGAGGACCCTGACATTTATTATAAGACCATAACAGAGTATCAGGGCTGTCAGTAAGGCGGATGCTAGCTCCCTAAATTTCCTTAATAAAAACATCCCAAATATAATGGTAAGAGCCCCCAAGTTCTAAGTCATCTGCAGATAACCAGTAACTCTTCGCTGGAAGAACAGTGTTCCGAGCCTGAGAAAGCCTGCATATATTCAGATCTTCCAAATAAGTTCTCAAATCCTCTGGCAGATTGAGCGAGGACTGAATACCAACAATTGGGTCTATTCCGAGGAGGATATTTTTGCCATCTCCCACCTGCCAAGTCAAGTAGGAGCCCAACCAAGGTAGTATCTGCACAAAACCTCTCTAGAAGATAGAGGCATATCGCGAAATGAAATGCTTATTTTTGAGCCAATATATAACCGGAGTACATTTCAAATATTTAGTGTGAATGACATGAGACCACAGACCATCAGAATGTAGTATTCTCCAAATATTTTTGAGGCGTAAAGAAATGTTGAACCAGAGGAGATTTTTAATACCCCAGCCTCCAGATTTTTTAGGCCGTGAGAGGTCATTCCAGCAAACCAAATGGTACTTTCTGTTGTTAACTGAGGAGCCCAAAAGAAAGTTGTACATAATACTTCTGAACTTCTGAAGGATGGTGGCTGGGAGAGGAGCGAGACTCATCCAATATAATCGTATGCTAGATAAGACAAAGTTTACAAGAACCAATCTGCCCCCAAGGGAGAGGTACTGGAAAGTCCAGTGGCTGATCCTTTTTTCCAACTTTTGGAAAATCCATAGCCAGTCATTGACCTGATACCCAAGAGGTTTTAAAAAGAAACCTAGATAAGTGAAACCCGAGTGGAGAGGCTTCAATCTATAAGGAATAGCACTAGCTAGGGAATTCAAGCAAGCTTCATCAAGATTGCAGTGAAGAAAGCAAGACTTATCAACATTAATCACCATACCTGATGCTTTGCAAAATGTCTCTAGTATCACCTCAAATGCTGCCCAATCAAGGAGGGTACCAGAGCCCATCAAGATCACATCATCAACAAAGAGAAGGTGTGAAATAGCAAGAGAGGGCGAGATATGAATGCCTTTGATCCGACCATTAGACCTAGAATCCCGGATAAGCAGACTAAGGCCCTCTATGACAAGGATGAAGAGGAGGGGGGATAAGGGGCAGCCCTGGCGAATACCACGAGAAGCAGGGAAGAAAGATGAGGGAGTTCCATTGACCAAGACTGAAAAATTGATAGTAGAGAGGCATCCCATAATCCAGTACACAGTAAGAAGAGGAATTCCTATTTGTATTAGTATCAATCTGACATATGTCCAGTCCACCCGGTCAAAGGCCTTTGAAAGGTCAAGCTTAAGAACAAAGGCACAAAGATTATTTGACTTTACTGAATGAAGTACCTCTTGAAGAATACCAATTGGCTCAGAGATTTGGCGATCTTTAAGGAAGCCAAATTGCTCCTGTGAGATGCCCAGGTTAAGGAAAGGCTTGAGTCTCCCAGCAATAACTTTAGCAATGAGTTTGTAAAGAATATTGCACAGGGATATGGATCTAAAATCGGCAAAAGAACAGGATTTTTCCTTCTTGGGGATAAGAGCTAGGAAAGTCGAGTTAAGGGAAGGGGGAACAAAACCAGTGATCCATGTTAGGTCAACAGCCTTAAGAAGAGAAGGGCCCAAGAGATCAAAGAAATGCAAATAGAATTCAACGAGCCAACCGTTCGGACCTGGGCTGCGGTCTTTTTTAAAGGCTTTAAGAGAGTGCTCAACTTCCAAAATACTCACAGGCCGAGAGAGGAGAGATGAGTGTTCATCAGGGATAAGCCGAGGAAAGAGAGAGATGACTTTAAGTTGATGTTCAAGACTAGCAGAACCATCATCTTTGAAAATGACAGCGAAGTGAGTATGTCCTAGAGCCTTGAGAGACGCCTCATCCCCAATCAAATTGCCATCAGGGCCTTCAAGAGACCAGATCGAATTTTGTATCCTTCTCCCTGATGCAACAGCATGGAAAAACTTAGTATTCGCATCTCCTTGCTGAGCCCATTTGATTCTGCTTTTTAATTGCCAGGTGAGTTGGATGTGTTCCAAGATCCTCCTCCTTTCAGTATTCAAGTGAGACAAATGTGCCATTTGGTCATTAGCGAGATTTATAATAATAAATAAATAAAATTATTAAATATTATAATAATAATAATAATAAATATAAATTTAATAATAAATAAATAAAATTATTTCTTGTATCTTTATATGTAATTAAAATTTTCCAAAATCCAAAATTCAAATTTGAGAACTTTAAAACATAATGGAATAACTAAATCATCCAAATATTATTATGTAATTCCAACTTGCTCCAAACTTCAAACTTCCATAACTTTACGTCATGCAACAATGAAATCATCCAAATATTTTTATGTAATTCCAACTAAATCATCCAAATATTATTATGTAATTCCAACTTGCTTCAAACTTCCTCTTGGACTCATGCCATGCTGTTTAGTTCACATTACTAATTTTATGATCAAAGTAAATTTGTCTTCAAACTTCCTCTTGGACTCGTGCCATGCTGTTTAGTTCATATTAAAAATTAGAGGAATCATGCCATGCTCTTTAGTTCATATTACTAAGGACTCATGCCATGCTGTTTAGTTCATATTACTAATTTTATGATCAAAGAGTTGTATCTAATTTTAGAATTAAAGTAAATTATAAAATTAAAGTAAATTTGTCTATGATGTTGAAAATACACTGTGGTTTCCATTATATTTTCATAACATATCGGAAGGAAAGTCAAACAAATAGTTCTGCATACCACAACCTTTCATAGACAAAACCTTAACTCATAGAAAAAATATTACCAACAAAACCTTATAACATATTGAAAAAATCTTACCTTACCTCATAGAAAAAATCTTGCCGACAAAACCTTACTGCAAACAAGTTTCATGATATCAAGGCAACTGATTTGGTTTGCACAATAAGATACAATACTCTCCTTTGTTAGAGAACACTGGTCCCGTGAAAGCCCACCAATTCTTACAAATAGTGCTTAAGAGTCTTCATTCTACATATGCAATTGTTATAGGATTTTCATTGCTAACAAGTTATTTATGACAAATTCATATAAACTTATAACAAAACCCAAAACCTAAATAGCATACAACGCAGACCTCTCCTATCCGCTTAAGACAACTTTCAACACCAACAACTAATGATATCCCCAAAAAGACAACGCAACTTTATAGGCAAGAATATTACAATCTACAATTATCTCCAAGCACAACTCATCCTGATCAGATTTTGTCATTTTCCTTTATCCCCATAGGATCCATCCATGTGGAGTCCAAGAAAAAAGAGTTTGAAGTTCCATGATAACACATTCAGTAACTTAAAGCTGAAGAGCTTTAAGCATCTGAAACTTGAAATTTAAAGAAAATTCAAACGGAGCTACAAGTCGAGCATTGGGAGTTCAAGAACGAAATTTAAAGAAAATTCAAACGGAGCTACAAGAATCTTTGCCGAACCATTGGGAGTTCAAGAATGATTGCTACAGCGAACCTTTAAATACAAGTTACCGCAAAATTACATCAAAGTTACAAGGACTCTAAAAATGAATTAGAGCTCTGATTATTGTAAATGTAAGCAATTTGAATCTAATCAAGAAGAACTGGAGATTCATTTTTGGACAAAATTTCAAGGGAATTTAGCATGCCCGTTATCGGAATCGAACTTGAATCATTATGTGCAGTGGGAAGGACAATCACGAAAAGAATTTACAGACAGCATTCAAAGTGGTGTGAACATGCTGAGCTCTATGTACATACTATTTACCTGATTATATGAAGTTGAGACGATCGGAAATAAAATGGGAAAATGTCTCCGCTTTCTTCGTTTACTCATACTATATGGTAGACATGTGCTCTTGCTTCATCATTCTGTCTAAAATGGCCACGGCCTTTCGTTGAGCTCTCGAAGTTCCACATTCGCTGAGATCGATCAATGCATTAATGTACCCATTTCGATCACCTCGCATTTCCTTGAAATGCGACCGATTGTTCGAGCAGATAGCCTGCAGAATAACCACTGTGTTTTCTTTGTTATGAGGATGTTGAGAACTGTCTTTGATAATGTCCATTAAGCACGGTACTGCTCCTGCGTTCCCCATTGCTTCGGCCGCCTCATGGTGGGCAGCAACAATAGCGAGGAGCGACAGGGATTCGTCCACCAAGAGTTCGGTATGGTTGAAAACGAGCTTCAGTAGCACAGGAATCATGCCCGCTCTCACACAGGGAATCCTATTTTCACGGTGGATATAGAGGTTAAAGAGAGTGTAAGCAGAGTCCTTCTTTTCCATGGAATTTCCATCGCGAAGGAGGTTGACCAGGGCAGGAATGGCGCCCGATGCCCCAATTTTGGCCTTGTTTTTGTCCACTGCCGAGAGGCTGAAGAGCACGACCGCAGCATTGCCACGGGCCTCCATGGTGCCGCCATTTTGAAGCACCTCTATGATGTAGGGTATGGCTCCCTGGGTGGCTATTGTCGTTTTGTTCGCATCGTGGATTGACAGATTCAGGAGCGCTGTTACTGCGTGTTCCTGCGTTTCAGAGTCTGAAGACAACAGAACTGACACCAGTAATGGTATGGAGTAGTGAGGGAGCAGGGGATGGATGCAGAGTATTGTTGGCATCAGCAGGGAACTCGGGTCGATGAGGGAGTAGCCACCAACCCGCAGGGTGGTGGAGTAAATGCTGGGGCGTTGGCTACGGCGACGGGATGGCGATCGGCAGGTTATCCACGATAGCGTTCATTTCTTGACAATTGATGGACCCACCTCTCTCCTGATGTGATTTCGCTGAGGTGCCGGAGGCCGAAGGCCGGGACTCCTTGACGGTGACGGTGGGTAGACGGAGTAGTCTAACGTCGGGCGAAATCATCGACCCGTTAGACTACTCCCATATATTTATGTCAAAATGATCCAATTTACCCAGAGAAATCGTGAAATTTCATAATGGATCAACTTTCAAGCAAAATGATGCAATCTGACAGTGGAAAATGAATATTTATGTCAACAGGATCCAATTTAGCCAGAGAAAACGTGAAATTTCACAACAGAGTAAACTTCACTCAAAAATTACTATGATTCTATTCTAACAATAGAAAACGAATATTTATATCAAATGGTCAAATTCGCTGCAGAATTATCCAATTAAACAGTAGAAAACAAATATTTGAGGCAAAATAATCCATTAACCCAGTTTTTTTTTAAATTATTAAGGTCTAGCAGATGACCGAAGAGAATGGGTCAAAGCGGATAGGAGTTACAGATAGTAAAAATTATTAAGGTCCAACAGATGATCAAAGAGAGTAGGTCAAAGGGACAAAGAAGTACAAACAGTGATCTCAAGTTGTAGGGTTGCACTACACTAATGTGAAAACATTAAAAATAAAATACACAAAATAAGTAATACATCAAAGATAAAAAAATAAAAATAAAAATAGTGAATTTAAGATCTACTTGATGACTATAAGAGGAGGAGGCGAAAGTATCTGCCGCACATCATTCGTTCAGGAATCACAGAAACGATGAAATTTGGTAACATAGATAAATTTGATGTAAAATCATGCAATCTGATAGTAAAAAACGTGTATCCATGTCCAAATGATCCAATTAAGCCAGAGAAGCCGTGAAATTCCGTTACATTCAAATTCGCTTCAATATTATCCATTTCGACAGTAGAAAACGAATGCTTATGTCAAAATGATCCAATTTACACAGATAAAGAGGTGGAATTTTAAAACTTACGGAAAAACCTGGTATAAAATTAAAAACGTTAGCATAAAAATATGTGTTATAAGTTGTACTGCTTTCAAAACATAGTCAGTTACATTATTCCATATTTGCAGGGAATAATAATCGTTGACATCACTTGATTGGTTAGATGAAGTAAAAAAGATTTACTTGAGGATTTGGGGTTTATTACAGATGGTCATCGATAGGGCGATTTGGCGACCTCCCCAATGGTTTTACGCATTTCTAGTATGTTAGGTAGCTGAATAACTTCACCAAATTTAAAGAGGTTAGGCAACCATCTAACCTATCCTCTCTGCCTTCCTTTTCCTTAAATAACAAACAGGTGGGAAAATTTTATTCGTAAGAGAGACCATTGATAAGTGGACACGTGGTGGGAAACAATTTGTTGAAAGGGCAATGAAGTTGTCTAAAACTTGCTTCATTGTAAAAACACCTTGGCGTAATAATAATTGTGATGACAATAGAATGTATATGGTTAGGAGTTTTTTGTTAGTAATTTTTATTTGATTTTAATGGAGGCATGGGAGGAGAGCAAAATATTCAAGTTAATTTTAAAATGATAATAAAATAGTAATTATGATGAGTAGTTTATGAGAAAATGGAGACTGAAATTGTAAATTCTAGATATAAGGTTAAGTCAATAAGAGGGACTCAAGTCATTTTATTGATATATTTATTATGAGATTAACATGTTATTTATGAGAAAATAACTTAGGTGAAGAAGATAACACTTACAATTATTTGGCTAAATTTAATTGGCTTAAATTGTTAAAAGATACATTCACTTCTAAAATATTATTTGGAAAAAATAAATTGATTATAATTTTTTAAGTGGAAATTAAAAAATAATAATTACAATTCGTAAGTGTATTAACATAATGGATCTATCTTAAACCCGGATCTATCTATCAAGCACAAAGAGGGATCCAATTTATTGACGTGTAATTTTTTACTTAATTTTTTTACACATCCTTAAAAATTACACCTCTAGAAATTTGATCCCCTATGCTTGATAGATTCGACTTTAAATGGATCTAAGTTGATTCTGAATTTTTTATTTATGTTATGAATTAGATTTTTTCAATTATTTTTTATTTTGTTTTTATTTTATTTTATTTTATGACCCTACATTTTTTTATTACTTTTTTATTTTTTGTAACATAACACTACATTACAAAACAACATCTCCCCATACTAGGTTGTAGAACACATTGCTCCTCTAGGTACAATGATTTCAGTCAAATCATGTGATGCTTTTATATCATGTTTTGTTTCAAAGTAAATGTTATGTAATGGGTTTTTGAGTTTTTTTCAATTATAGTAATATAACATTATGATATATATATATGTTAACATAGACTAAAAAAGATGTGTATTAAATGGGCTGTGCACATCCATTCAGAAAATTACAACAGTAGTAATTGTAAGAATTTAGCAGTAAATAAGAAAATGAAACAAAATAAGGCCAAGGTGGAGACCTCCAAGTGGCACTGGAGTGGTTTCTACTATGAAAATTCCACGATGGAGGATATACTCGTATAAATTGCTGATTTAAGACTATACAGAAAAACATGGACTAAATAGGCTGGGTAGGCTGGGTGTCTGAGTCTTCTTCCATTCTTTGATCCACTGATTCTAAGTTGTCCTGGACGTGGCCTCCCTGGACCAGCTACCCCATTTTTTTAATATCCTCCTGCTTGTGATCTATCTTGTTCACCAACTGCTTTCTGGATTGTGATTCTCTCAATTCCCAATACACTCGATCACCAACTAAACAGACAACTAGGATCTAAATACTCTTAACACTTTCAGGAAAAAATCGATACACTTCTTGTTTTGCACCAGCAAAGATTAATGTCGAGTATCTTCCCACGAAAATCGACCAGGAAAGGAGCTTAGGTGAGTCTCTAAATACATCAACCTGCCATAAGAGAAGTAGGGAGGTTGTGTTAACTGTGGCCGGAAACACCCTAACAACAAGCTTAAAAAACGGTATTGGGACCCACTCTTCCACGTCGAGAGAGTTCTCACCTTCTTGTATAGACAAAGAATAACTTATGTGATAAAGACAATGCATACTAAGTCGTTGAGGAGCCAATTCATGTGCAGAGGACTGTGCACTGATCTCTGAGAGTGAATACGACCATTTGGTTGAGATGACGATCATTTAGCTAAGTGGAATGTTCTGCTAAAGCTTCCAAGAGAGAATGGAAAACAAAAAACATGAGCCTATCAGTTAAATGAGACTCCATGGCATGGCCTAGATGGATGACGAGTGATCCTTTTTGAAACTTAGGGGATATATTTGACACTAGTTGCCTCATCATTTAATAAAATGGAGCCTTGAGGGAGAGAAGCCCCCCTATTTGCTAATGAGTATGCTTTAGCATTGCTCGCTCTTAAAATATGGAAGAAGGTTGTGTTCTCAGGAATATGTAGCTGAGATATCCTGCTGCAAATCCTTCTGCATTTAATGGATCTCGTTGTGTAGCCATTTTTCATTTTAAGGATTACCTGGTGAGAGTCTCCAAAGACTAGTAAACTTGAGATGGAACTTGTGCATGTCATTTCTAATCCTTGGAAAAGAGCTAGCCACTCAGCCTCGTTATTAGTCTTGTTTCCCAATCCCCATGCAAATGTTTTTATCGTTTGTCCTCCTGGGTCCATAATGACCCCCCCTGCTCATGCCTCCCCTGGGTTTCCTCTTGAGGCACCATCAAAGAATAAAGAGTAGGAGTTTTTCTCCTTAATCCATCTTGTAAGGTCAGTAAAGTTTTTCCTGATCTCCCAGGGCTAGATGGAGTAGAAACTTTTGGACCGAGGGGAACTCCTTTGAAAGAAAATGCCACACCACTTGGAAACATGAGCCAAAATGTCCTTTGAATCTGGGGATCCCAAACCTCTTGTAGCTAATTTTTCTACTGTCATTCCTATAGTCTTTGAGACTATCCGGCTTATGACCACCTTTTCTTCTTTGAATATTGATTTGTTCCTTGCCAACCAAATCTTCCAACATATATATTTTTGGTATGACATTCCAAAGTCTTTTTAAGTTTGGTTTTTTTCCTTAGAGTTCCTGTATAGAGTATATCCCAGGCTATTAAAAGCTAACCAAGGGAGTCTGGAGGTTTGAAATGAGCACAAACCAGATGTAAGATGGACCTCCAAACTTGAAGGGAGACTTTTCAATGAAGAAATAGATGTTGGACGGTCTCCATATTTGCATTACATAGGGCATATCTGGAGGGGCCTTCTATTCCTCTTCTTCTGATATTATCTGCAGTTAGAAGTTTGTTATGCGTTAACAACCATATAAAACAATTGAATTTGGGAATACAATCCGGGTTCCAAACCGTTTTCCAAAGTTTTGCTGAAGCGATGATTGTATTTGTTTTCAGCAGTTTGTAGCCTTCTTTGACAGTGTAAATTCCATTGCTACCCCACCCAATGGAGTCTCTGGAACTTTTGCTGATGGGGGCCATACCATGGAGGAAAGGTAGCAGGTGATCAATATCATGTTTTAAATGTTAAAGCAGATGGAGCACTTTCCATCCGTTCCAATTTCCTTGCCGATCCTAGGTGGATAGATAAAAAAGGTTCATAAAACCATTATCGATTGCCCATTTGGAAGGGTTCTCCATTGAAGGGAGGGAAGATAACGGAGGGTTACCAGGGATTCTGTTACCCCAGACTTTGATCTTCTTACCATTACTGGGAGTCCAATGGAAGTTTGTTTGTATCAACTTAAGAGAGGTTTTATAGAGCTTCCAGATTGAAGTGCCTTGCGCTTCCCAAGGATGACTGAAAATTGTGGAGCGTGGCTTCCTTATATATATTTTTATAATAACCTCTTTCCACCAATCCCTATTTCCTGTAGCCAATCTCCATACCAATTTAGCTCCTAGATATTTATTCATATGTTCTGGATCTCTAATGCCCAATCCTCCTTTTAGTTTAGGAGCCTTGACGACATCCCATTTAACTAGGTGATAATTTTTATTCTGAATTTCACCTCCCTGCCAAAGAAACTTTCTTATTTCCATGCTTATACTGTTTGTGATCATATTAGGGGCGAGGATCATAAAGTTGATATTTATGGGATAGGAGGACAGGATTGACTGGATAAGAGTGATTTTCCTTGTGATCTTGAGCCAACGAGAACCCAGGAAGAGAATCTTATTTTTGATTTTTTGAATTACTAGTCTCCACATGGCTGACGTAAAGGATTTATTAGTGATAGGTATTCCCAAATAACTGAAGTGTGTCCAGTCATGGTTGAATTTTATGTCAAGAATCTAAGAGATATCTCTGAGGGTATTTACATTACTGTGCCACCCGTAGAGTTGTCATTTATCAAAATTCACCTTACTGCCCGATGAAAGAAGGAAGAGATCCAAAGATTTTATAAAGTTCCTTGTGATTCATGTGGATGCACTCCCCAAAAAGATGGATTCATCAACGAAGAGCGCGTGGTTAATGGGTTGAATCCCTGCTTTAAAGGAGAGCCCTAGAATATTTCCTTCCTCAAGGAGTCTATTGAGTCTTATGCTCAAAGAGTCAACCACTAATATGTAGAGGAAAGGAGAAAGAGGGAAGCCCTGCTTGGTCCCTCTTTTGGCTTTGAAGAAGTCAGAGGGCCTTCCATTGATTAGAGGAGCTATCTAGGGGGAACTTATGTAGGATTGGATTTTCTTGACAAAGGTAGGAGGGAAACCAAACTTTTCCAAAATCAGGAAGATGTAGTCATGTTAAGAAAATCCAAGTCTATATTCCCCACCCAAAGGACTTCCTTATTTTCCTTGTCTACTAGCTCCAGAAAGAGCCAGTTCCTGCTTTCAATTGCTGAGCACATTGAAAATTTGTCCTCATCCCACCAGGTGAGAATGCCTCCTAAAGCCCCAGTCGCGCTTATAGCTTTCCCTTCACCTTTTGGCCAAACTTTTTTCATTATTGAAAAACCTTCTTCAGTAGTATTCTTTGTCTCTTGGATGAGGAGGATGGAGTTGGATTCCATTGATTTTATTCTTTTTACCACTTTTATCTTCTGGCTTCCTCCTAGTCCTCGACAATTCCAAGAGACCAGCTTCATTATTTCCTATGCTGGTGTAGAGCCATTTCCTTTTCCTTTTTCTCTTCTTCAAGGGTAAGAAGGTATTTATTACCCTATGGGTTTCTTACTAGAAATTCTATGTTGGAATGCTTTCTTGTTGCTCTATCCCTTGCTACTTCCTGCTCTCTAACTGTTTTATTGGACCTCCTTCCTTTTTTTGTTTGCGGCTCTGGTTCTTCATTGGAGTTTTCTGATGTTTCCTACATTGTTGCCTTTGTCCTTGACCGGGTGTTAGTACCTCCATTATTTGTTGATGATTCGGTTCGTGTTTCAGATTGTGTTTGAGCTAGAGTACCCTTATCCCCCTGTTCATTCAGCCCAAGAGGAGGCATTTCCTTTGGGGCTTCCTCCTCCTGTGGGATTTTTGTTTCTTGTCCCTCAAGGAGTTCCACAACTTCAATTTCTTCATTTGCTAGAGCTTGAAACTTGTTTCCGGTTGCATTCTTTGCCGAAGAGGTTGATGGATGCATTGGGGATCCTCTTGCTCCCCTTTTTTTGCTTGCTACATTCCATCCTTCTTTAGGGCTCTCTTCCACGTTGGATTTGTCTGGATTTTTTGTACAAAAATTGGCAAAATGCCCATATTCGTGACAATACTTGCATTTAAAGGGTATCTGCTCATAATCCACAGTCTGCATATGGTTCCATCCATCTATTGACAAATTTATGGCTTATGGAAGCCCTTTCTCCGAATCGAATTTCACACATATCCTTGCACAGGTGAACATTGGGGGTTTTGGCTATGGTTTGTCTATGTATTTCCCTAGAGTGTTCCCTATTGCATGGAAATCCTCATCATTCCAACAATGTAATGGGAGATGGGGTAGCTTCACCCATACCGACACTAGCTTAGGAATGTCTTTTACAGGATCAAAGGAGAGATCCCATTTGTTAGGATACATCCCTCTTGGCCCCATGAAATATGGCCCATTCTTGAAAATAAGATCTCGATCCTCCTTATTTTCAAACATGAAAACTAAATACCTCTTTCCACAGAAGATTTGCTGCACTTCCCCTCAAATGAGGGGTCTCCAGTTTTTATTGAGCCATACTTCTACAGATCTGGGAGAGTGCCACAACCCTGTGAGCAATCCTATCAAGCCTTTTTCAGATAAGGTATCTGCCTTCCTCTTAGAGGCAGTAGAAGAAAGCTTAACATTCGGAACTTCTGAGCACTTGACAAAGCAAGAGGAGGAAGGGGCGCTGGACGATGGAGGTGCAGAAGATGTGACTATTAGGTGAAAGTGTTCATCAAATCCTTCAGGATCAGGGGGATCCATGGACGTCGACGGCCAGAGTCGAGCCCATGATTAACCCTAGTTTTGATCAATGCTCCAAAACGTGATTAAGCATTATTCGTTTCAATCACTACTTCCTTGAATTAGAGGCTATTATCACAGGTGGTACTACCATTAATGCCCTGCATGATTATGAACGATGGGTTATATATATTATGCAGTCATAATGTTATATTACTATGATTACACACACACACACACACACACACACACACACGTCGATAAACATTTTTATTTGAGATTTGGGGTGGACTATGGGCTATGCTTTTTCATTTACGGACGAGGATGAGACAAGGGTACCGTCGAGAGTGATTATATGGATGTCGTTCAAAATTGGAATAGATAACTAGAAGAATGTGAGATAAAAAGAAAAATAATATAAAAAATAATTTATAGTTGATAAATGGATAATAGGAAGAATGTCTGTGATAACATGTAGCTAGGCATGGATAACTCAGAGTGGAACCCGTTTAACTAGAAGAATATGACGAATAATTTTTTTTCTTCAAACTCTCTTCCATTACATAACTATCTCTCAACCATTTGATTCCTATCAACGTGATCCAACCACAAACTATGTGGGTGTGCTAGTTAATATTTGTTGACTCTTATTATAAATTTATAATAAAAAAATCACTAATTAATGTTGAGAAGAATATTAATTAACATGAACTTATATATTATATATTTAATGTTTGTGTATGGTAACATTTATTTTAAATTTATTATCACAATATAATTAATTAGTATTATTATTAAAATTTTCAAAAACATTAAGAACATTAATCTATATATCAAAACATTTGCACTTAAAAGTAGGGAAGTGCTTACAACCTAGTATGGGAGATATGTTCTCACTACATTCTCATGTGGACTCATAACTTATGAAAAATAAAAAGTAGTTATTTATTTATTTATTTTTATTATTTTTATTATCTATTCATATAATAAATATATAAAACTAGCATAAATTTATCTAAACTTAAATTATTAAGCATGAATAATGATCCAACTTGTTGAGGTGTAATCATTTCTTTAATGTAAAAGAAAGATAAAAGATTACACCTCAAGAAATTGAATCTTTCAAGTACTTAATAAATCTAAATTTAAAAAAAAACTATTTAATAATAAAAATCATTATATAAAAAATCCATAAATTTAAAAATTAAATTCATTATAAAATGATATCTACAAAAATTTATAATAAATAATTTAATTTATAATATGTAATTTAAAAGGTGGTTGAGTCATTACACTCTCCCATTTTCCCCTTTCAAATTAAAGACATCATTATTATTTTGTTTATTCATAAATTTAACTAGTCATTACACTCTCCCATGTTACACTGTAAAATAAAACAATGGCATGCTATTTGTAATAGGTTCCCAAATAAAACAATGACATGTTATTTTTAATAGGTTTTAACAGGTTTAAAGATTATAATTATTATTTTGTTTATTATTAAGTTTAATTTTATAATAAAAATAATAATGACATGTTATTTTTAATAATTTCAAAAAATATAATTATTATTAAGTTTATTTATTTAAAATTATTGAATATAATTATTAAATTTATTTATTTAAAATTATTAATTATTAATTAATATTTATTATATTTATAAAATTAAAAAAATTAATTTTAAATTTTAAAATCTTCTTTATTTACCCATTTCATAGTTAAATGAGAAGTTGATTATACTCTTGCATGTTACAATGTAAAATACTATTTTTAATAGGTTCCCATGTCACAATCTAAAATAAAAGAAATAACATATGTTGTTTTTAATAGGTTCCATTATCATATTATTATTTTGTTTATTATTGATTTTAGTTTTATAATGTAAAAAAAAATGACATGTTATTTTTAATAGGTTAATTTTTTTTAATTATTATTATATTTATTTAAAATTATTGATTTCAATATATTCAGTTTATTTAAAAAATAAAAAATAAATTAATTTATATATTTTAAATTATAAATTCTTTGTAATACCTTGTTTGTTTAAGTTTTAATTTGTGATAAATATTGTAAAAACATTATTTAAAAAGTAAATTGTGAATGTTTGGAAATAAAAGTTGGGCAACCGTGGAATTAATTGACAAAACCTAATTTCGTGTTAGTAATCGAATACTCAATTATCTTTAAGAAGACAAGTGGTGAGTCTTAGGAGGAGTCAATTACTAGATATTAAGCCCTAGGCAAAAGAAGTAATGAATGCAGAACAAGAAAGGACAAGAAAGAGCTGCCAGAGAGCACTAAAAGGGTGTGAGCTCTAAATTAGATTATTGAAAATAGCGCAAAGCTGCCAGAGAACAGTTGCAAAGTGTTAGGCTCTGAAAAAAGGAACCACTAGTGAGCACGTAGAAGTGTGCTAGGTTCTGTAAGTAACTAAATTTGACTAATGACTAGTGGTGACTTGATAAGATGAGAAAGTGAAAAACACGAACTGTGGTTATGGGAAAGGGGGTGGAAACTTTGTAGTCTGAAACATAATTTTGAAGTTTCCTAGGTTGAGAGGAGCGTAGTTGCTCAAATTCTATTTTCACCCTCGGAACCTT
>LPNX010649472.1:60660-72652 GCA_001517045.1 Pseudotsuga menziesii
GTTAATCTTTGTATATTTATTGTAGTAACTTTATTTTCGAGGAATAAATGTGAAAAGTGTTGATGATGCATTTCATAATGGATGCACAATATTTGTATTTTTATATTTACAAGAACAGTTATGTTATTAAAAATAATTCAGTAGAGAAATCGCTAAATAGGAAACGAGTTACAACCAGCTACCAATAATCTCTCCTTCCTTCAGGCGTTTAACCTACAACGCTAAGGAGGAATATTTGTGCTTACAACCGAGTTTACAATAAGATCATTGACACCTATAGCTATATATTTATTAGCTGCAATGTCTGCCAACACATTTAGCTCCGTAAGAATATGAAAAAATTCAATCTTCCTGAACATTTTGGCCATGGACCTAATTCTATTGATCATCCTTTCAGTTCGCTCATTTTTACCCCTTCTTCCCCCATTCAACGCTTGAATAATTAACCTGGAATCTCCAAAAACCATTACCTCATCAACTCCTTTGTTTTGCAACTGCTTGAGACCTTGCCAGAGCCCATAAGCCTCAGCCATATTATTGGAGTCGTATTTGATATTCTAGTAGTATTCAATCTCAAGTTTCTCGACGGGGTTAATGACAACTCCTCCTCCTCCCGCTCTTCCTGGATTCCCTTTTGAGGCTCCGTAAAAAAACAATTTAAAAATCTTTCGTTCTTTAAGCCAGTTCTCAAATTGAGACTTGTCCAGCCTAACATCACATTCATCCAATTTTTTAACAGCAAAACTATTTACAACATGTATATTAAGTCTATGCATCCAATTTTTTTCTTTGTCTGTCAAGTCATCTTTATTATTTGGTATCTTTGAGATACTTACCACCTCACCGAGTAAAGCATTTATTTTAGCAGCAATCTTCCATGATGGCTGGCTCTTGTTCTGAAAGACTCTATGGTTTCTTTCTATCCAAATGCACCAGCAAATTAGTTTAGGGAGTTTCGTCCAACATGCTCTCAGTCCTTTTTTTTGAGCCCACTCTCCCTGATACATTTTATTCCAATTGAGAAAACAGTCTTGAATTTTTTCAGGCCAATGAATCCCGTCACCCCCATACTTCATCACTTCCTTCCAGACTGAGATTGCATACGGGCACTTTAGAAAAATATGGTTGATATTTTTTGAAGCTTCATCACAGAGAGGGTAGAGGAATGGACTAGCGAACCCCCTTTTCTCCAAGTTCTGTCCGATTAGCACTCTTTGGTGCATCAACGTCCAAATGGACATATCAATTTTCGACAGAGTTCTACAATTCCACAAATAGTTCCATATTTCAAGATTGACAGGCACATTGTAATTCACTGCAAAGGTATGATATCCCTTAGACGCCGAGTAGCTGCCTATTTTCCTTCCCCAGGCACACCTCTCCTTCATGGATTTTGTCACCGGAGCAATCTCAGCCAAATGGTTAAGCAACAGAGTTTTTTCAGGTTCTAACTCATCTAGACAGTCCGACAATGCCCATCCGACCCATCGATTCGGAGGTTCCAAGTCCCATTCAGTGATATCCCAGATGGTTTTATAACCCAACGCTTCCATCCAATGTTGCAATCGTGGGAGGCGTGGCGGAGGCTTCCCAAGAATCGCGTCCTGCCAGAAATTGATCAGTTTCTCGTTTCCCGGTATCCAGTATAGCTTATCAATGAATTGAGGAAGCATTGTTTTACAGAGATTAAATATAAGAGATCCATTTTTTCTCATATGCTCCCCCTCCAGACATCTGAACCTCATTCTGGGGAAGCATTTACTTTTTAGTACACAACTACACCAGGAAGGTTTTGGGTTGAGCAGGTTCCAGAGCAACTTGGCTCCCATGGCCAGGTTTTTCATTCTTAGATCTCTGATTTGTAGACCTCCCTCCGGCCTAGGCAGCTTGATAGTTTTCCAACTGGCCAAAGAATTTTTTTTGCCCCCTCCATTGTTCCCACTGTGCCAGAGAAATGATCTCACCAAGCCTTCAATATGGTTTATAATTTTGACCAGAGCAAGAGGAAGGGAGCATTGGTAAAGCAGGTATCTGTTCAGAACAAATTTAATTAACACTACCTTCCCAGCTAGATTAAACCAGGCTGTCCCCCATCCCGTGATTTTCTTTTTGATTTTTTCCACAATAGGATTCCAGGCTGAACTCTTAGGTTTGAGTTTGAAAATAGGGACCCCTAGATACTTAAAGGAATCCCAGCTAACAAGTCCATCCATATTAAGAATCTGAGAGATATCTGACATTTCCCTAGGATTTATATTCCATCCAAAAATTTGACTCTTCGTTAAGTTGATTTTGCTTCTTGAGGCATGGCAATAACGATTCATTTTGTTCTTGAATCGACCGGCTATAATTTGACTAGATCCTCCAAGCAATATAGTATCATCCGCAAATCGCACGTGGTTGATGTCTTTAGTCCCTCTAGCCATCCTTATGCCTGGTAGATCCTGATCTTGCTTAGCATATTCCAGCTGAAAACTTAGAACCGAAGCCTGGATGGCATAAAGCAAAGGAGAGAGTGGGAATCCTTTCCTCAGACCTCTTGAAGCTTGAAAGAAGGGGGCAGCTCTTCCATTGATAAGTGGGGCTATCCACAGCTTGCTAATACAGGCCTTCACCCAAGAGACAAATTCAGGAGCGAATCCAAACCTCAGCATTACTTGAAAGAGAAATGAATGGCTGACTCTATCGGAAGTGTTTGCCAGATCCAGTTTCACCACCATTCCTTTGTCGTCGTTCTTCAGGCTAGAATGGATAGCCTCTTGCACTAATATGATATTATCCCAAATCTTCCTTCCTTTAATGAAACCGCCTTGATTCTCAGGAATAATATTTGGCATAATATGTTTTAATCTGGTGGCCATAATCTTAGCAATAATTTTATATCCAATGTTGCACAAGGATATTGGCCGGAACCTATCAAATGAATTAGCTTCCTTCTCTTTGAGGATGAGAGCTAGAAAGGCATAATTCGTACTGCCTCCGATTTTTCCACACCTCTGACATTTGCTGACCATTTTGAGTAAATCATTTTTTATGATAATGGATGCACAATATTCATGTCTGAAGAGATAGTAGATTAGTAACAATGATTAAGTTGCAATTTTATTTTACAGTTGTGTTTATATCATTCTTTTTGGTAAAATCCATATTACAAATTGATTTCAATTATTTCTTATTTATCATTGAGTACACTTAGTTAAGGAATAAAAGATGTATGTACATGCAATAGGTAATGATCGACTGAAAGAGTCATATTAGGTATATACGTTCCTAGTTAAGGGTGATTTACATAAATTATGGTATTGAATATCTAACCAAGAACACACATAAACATAAAGAATACTAGGAGAACGAAGTCAGTATTTTAGCCTATATTCCCTTAACATAGATTCAAGATTTATTTGGTTATTACAACAAAACGATTATGTAAACAAAATAGTTTACCGAATACAAACCCTTGAACAAATTCTGTTAATATATTATCATAATATTGGTGGGAATATATCTACATCTATATCTATATCTATATCTATATCTATCTATCTATCTATCTATCTATCTATCTATCTATCTATCTATATATATATATATATATATATGGAAAAATATCTTTATTCTGTTTGAATAAACTTGAACTGCCCTCAAGGAGCATACATAACAAAAGAACCATGTTTAGCCTTCAGTTTTTTCGACATAGTATAAGGCTTTCTGATTTTTCACAAAATAGTTTACCGATTATGTAAACAAAATAGTTTACCGAATACAAACCCTTGAACAAATTATGTTAATATATTATCATAATATTGGTGGGAATATATCTATATCTATATCTATATATATATATATATGGAAAAATATCTTTATTCTGTTTGAATAAACTTGAACTGCCCTCAAGGAGCATACATAACAAAAGAACCATGTTTAGCCTTCAGTTTTTTCGACATAGTATAAGGCTTTCTAATTTTTCACAAAAGAAATTCATCATTCTCTCTTTTCTTCACCTCTGTTCTAGAAATTTTGTTAATTATTCCTATAATCATATGTATTAATTTTCTATGTATTCATTGCTTATCTCCTTTACCTCCGTTAGACAAGGAGGGAATGCAAGTGTCGATTTTGAAACCTTATTTGCTTTTGTATTTAACTCCCTGTAAATGTGGTTGAAGGGGATTGTTTCAAAAGATGCTATTTTCTCCCTAATTGATTTCAACAAGTTTTGGAGGTGAAGAGCGTTCATCTACATTTTTCTGGTAGCCCAATCTATGACCATTTAAGAGTCCCCAAAAAACTACAAATTCTTTATTTGTTTATCTATAGCTAGCCTTAGAACTGCCCAGAGTGCTGCTAATTATTCCTTGTTGTTTGAGCCTCGTTTGGGTGCAAATGTTTTTTCTATTTTTTTCCCTTCATTCAGATACACCATTCCTCCCGCTCCCCCGAGCGGTGGTTCTCCTTGACTAGCTCCATAAAAAATCCCCAAGAAATAGTTTTGTTAATTTACGGATTTGCTAGTAGTCGTTGTGGTGTTCATTTAGGCTCTGTTTAATGTTCCATCAACTTCTGCATAAGCATCATTTCTATTATCTCTAATGGAGTCCAAGTGTTTTGAAAAACTGCCCTATTCCTTGCTTTTTATATGGTAAATACAAAGAGATCAGGAAGGGATTCGTAGTTACGTACCCTATCATTATTCTACCAGTTCTTGATTATGTGTTCCAACGACAAGTCCAATCTCGGGTTTGATGAGAAATCCATCTTGCCAGTTGTTCTTTCCCATACAGTGCTTGCATAAGCACAAGAAAAGAACAGATGAGATGTCATCTCATCATCAACTCTGCCTAACATGCAAACTCTGGGCCCGTGGAAACCCCTCTTTAACAAAACTTCCCACATGAGCAGATTATTACTCATCACCATCCAGAGCGTTAAGATTGTTTTCAGAGGTCCTAGTATTTTCCATATCTTTGCCCACTACCAACGATCCATGCCATCATGTTCTCTTTCCATCGTAACATCATACCCCATTTTTGCAGAGAAGCTCCCATATTTTCCATTCTTAGTCCATATGAGCTTGTCCATCTCCTCCTCCTCTAGGTGAATGAAACAGTTAACTAACTTGGTTATATAGTGGTTCCATTCTATCACTGATAATCCTGTTAATCCCAGGCCTTGAGAAGTTTTCCATTCCGTTCTTCTTCTTGTCTAGAGATGTAGGGATTTTGCATTTTCGAAAGATCTAATACTCTTAACTGTTAGCTGAGATATTAGTTGGTCCGATAGCTTATAATCATCTCCTGATCCTGACCATGGATCTTGTCCTATACACATTCTCCTTTCATCACCTATCTTCCAGGATACCAAGTTTCTGACTAATGGAAAGGCTTGCACAAATGTTGTCCAGCCGATCGACCCATTTTTTGCATTTTGATGGGCTGTCAGAACCATTCTTCTACAGAGGATTGAGGACAATATTTGGATCTCATTGCACCCCCATAGGGAATCCGGGTTTTCTACCATCCTCCACAACGATTTGGCAGCCAATGATTTACAAAATAGCTCAGGATTCTTGATTCCCCAACCTCCCCTTGATTTGGGCAGAACTAAGGTAGTCCATTTCACTAATGGTATGCCTTATGTTTGTTTACTTGCTGTCCAGAGAAAGGAGAGACAATTTTTCCTCATTTTTGTTAGAATACTCTTCAGAATATATGCTATTGAAGCCCAATACACTGGTATGCTCTGGAGCACTGCTTTGAGCAGCACTAGATGACCCCCTATGGATAGAAAATGATTTTTCCACATTGATATTATCGCCTATACTTTTTTGTAAAGCCAAATTCAATCTTGGAAATAATATGCATTTGGATTTAAAGAAAAGCCTAAATATTTTATCCCTTATGTTATAGGAGCTGTTGGAAAAGGGATCAATTCCCTTGCTATACTCGGGAGTTCTTCTGGTAGGTTTTTAAAATCCAATTTGGACTTTTCTATGTTTATAGACATACGTGTAGACTTTTGATATGTCTCCAAGATCTTTACCAAATTCTGAATATTTGCATAAGATCCTTCTCCCATCAGTAGCACACCATCAACAAATAATACATGTGTAAGTTCTAATGAACTAGAGATCCTTCCCCCCTTTACTTTCCTTTCCTCCTTGGATTTTTGAATGATTTAGCTAAGAGCCTCTGCTACTAGGAGAAAGAGAAAGGGAGATAGGGGGCATCCCTATCTCAAGCCTCTTGTTGGACGAATGAACTGGGATGGGGCTCCATTAATTAGAACCAAAAAAGAGGTTGATTGTATGCATCACATTATCTAATCTACCACCTCCATTGACATGCCTATCTGAATTAAAGGTAGATGAATAAACGTCCAACTTACTCTATCATACGGTTTGGAGAGATCTATTTTGAGGGAAAAGGCTGACTATTTTTCTCTTTTAATAGAGTGTATTGCTTCCTGTGCCAATGAAACAACATCATGTATCTGTCTGTTCAACAAAATTCCAAATGTTCTTCTGAGATTACTGTGCTCAATATTGGTTTCAGTCTTTGAGCAATGATCTTGGATATTATTTTATAGATCATATTGTAGCAAGATATTCGTCTATAATCCTCGAAGGTTTCCCCTTTCTACTTTTTTGGTATTAGTGTAATGAACATGGCATTCATTGCTCCTGATACTTTCCCAGAATTATGTGATTATTTTATTACGTTCAAAATATATTGCTTCAATATATCATAAAATCCTAGAAATAAATCCAAAGTAAAGCCATCCGGACTTGGGCTCTTACCTTTCTAGAAATAGTGTAATACCTTGTTTAACTCCCTCCCCAGAAACTTCATCTAATAATTCCTTCTTCATTCCTTCTGTTATTAAAGGAGGGAACAATGTTAGAACCTCTAAAATTTCTGAGATTGGACAGCCCACTAGAGCTGAAAATTTGGTTTGAAAGTGTTTTACTGCTGCCTTTGCTTTGTCCTGAAAGTTATGAGCTATGACTCCTTCTGAATCCTTTATTTCCATAATAGTATTTATGCTCTTTCTGTGTGAGGCATAGTGATGGAAGTACTTTGTATTCTTGTCTTTCTGCTAGCCAAAGGGCCCTACTTTTTAGGTGCCAGTGCTGCTTTTCTTTAGCTAAGAGGGTACTTCTTCTTCTTTCTGCAGTCTTGAAGGACTCCAAAACTTCATTTACGAAAATTCCTGAAATGTTTGATCTGTGGATTTCTTAAATCTTCTGCTCCGTTTCTATTAATTCCTTCTGAAAAAGGACTTTGTGCTTCTTCCCACATTCCTTAGATATTTTCTTGATTTTAGTCAGGTTTTCAGTCATCTGTTGCATGTAAGTGGTCATGGTGGGGTTTTCTAATGATTTCCAGTTCTCATAGACCAAGGCTCGATAATCCTCATCTTCTAGCCAAGATGGGTCGAATTTGAAAGGTGAAGGCAATTACTTTTCTGGTATAGATAATGATAACCTGAAGGGGCGATGGTCAGAGAGCCCACTTGTTTCCAAAGTTTTTTTTAACACCGGGTCCTTTTGGAAGAAGATTTCTGCTACTAAAAAATGATCTAACCTTTTTGAAATTGCTTGGTCCCCACCTCTATTGTTTCTCCATGTGGGCTCCAATTTTACTCGATGGAGATCAATGAGTTTCTTCCGTTCAAATAGTGTTTTGAAATAATTGCTTAGTGAGTTTGAGGGGCCATTTTCCCCCCAATATTCTCCTGAAGTGAGGGTTAAATTCAAATCCCCTGCTAATATTAAGTTGGGTTGTCCAGTGCTCTGGCATTGCTTAAGGTTTCCTAGTATTGTCTTATGTCATGGAAAGGTCCATATACATTCAGAAAAGAAAAAAGGGTCCTTGTTTATGTATCTTCTAACTCAGTTTCTATCACAGCCTCGTAAAATTCTTTTGAGTGACATATTATATCTCGAATCCAAGCTGTAATTAGGCCCCCTAACTATCCTTCAACATTTATTACTTCCATCGTCCAGTCTTTTAAAAAACCGCTCATCACTTCCTTCACTTTCTCTCCTTCCATCATTGTTTCTTGAAGTACCACTATTTTTGGTTTTTTCAAAGTTACTATTCATTTGAGGGCTATTAATTTGGAGGCCCACCCCAACCCCCTTACGTTGTAGGAAATACCAACATCATGGAACCTTGGTTTTGGCCATTTTCACTCTAACAGACCTTCCAATGGTTGATTGTTTACCTTCTTTGATATCTTTGGCCTTTTGTAATTGGGGCTTGGGTAGGAAAGATTTTCGTCCTGCTGACATCTTTTGAATTCGACTCAGGGCTAATCCTCCTATCAATACTTGATTATCTTCTTTTCTTGTTTTGGATCTTAAGTCATAATCCCTGCTTAAGTCAATAGTTTTCCTCTCACTCTCCTCGGGTATCTGTGTTCTCTCTGAATGTTCCTATGAAAGTTTATCTCTTGTTTCTCTTAAATTTTATTCTATCCCATTTTATTTTTTAACGGGGTTTGAAAATGATAGATCAAAACAAAATGAGGTGTGAGTGGTATTACCTTCTACTGTCGTAGATACGCTTGGGCCGGGAGTAGTGTCATTCTTGGATTTTTCTGTCAAGTTGAGCTGGCATTCATCCTTTTCGTCTAGGATATCTTGAATTATCTTTTAGTTTTTGGTCTGTCACCTTTTCCTCCCAGCCAACAATGTTACATGTGGCTATTGTTTAAGTGATTGTGTCCCTCATAGGTGTCTGCACGCCTCCTTAAGTTTTCCTAACCCAAGTTTTTTTGAAATAAGGTTTCTTTTGGATGTCTTGGTAAGTGTAACGAAATTTCTGGAGATGTCCAACTTTTCAGAAATTGAATAATCTGAACGTAAGATTCCAATAGTCCAATCATTGGGAGCATATGATTCCATGCATCACCATTAAAATTTCTTCAAACAACCCTTCTCTTATGTCCATCTCTACCAGGATGCGAGTGCATCTTCTATCGACCTTGGTTTCCCACTCGTCTTCTAGCATGAGATTTTTTCTCGGTTTGTTGCCAATTGCTTCTAAAATGCATTTTTCCCAAAAAACCATTGGCAGACCTTGCAGAATCATCCAAATTTTTTGTATGATATGTGGTTCTCTCTTCGCATTAAAATTAACATACCATTTATTCAGGATTTATCTCGATGGACCCAAGCTCCATTTGTGGTTGAGCAAGATAGTGCCGTCATCTTCTTTCTTAACTTTAAAGAGAAACCATCCTCTTCTAAGAATGTGAAACTCCAATGTATAACCCAATACAGGGTTCCCGTTTATGTCCATCCATTTTGTTAAGGAAACGTTTCTTGTCACCTTCCTGCAGAATCTTCCCACCAAATTGAAATTTAGATACGTTGGTATTTCTGTTAGCTGAATGTCTCTTCCCACTGATAGTTTCAGACACCCTTTTTTGGCTTCATCCCTATTGTTCTCTTCGAGCCTTGGTGTGTCTGTAACTCTATGTTAATGGTCCCATCATTGCCTAAAATGGGGGTCTATGCAGTGTGTGAAGCAAGTGGCATACCCTGCGTTTTTGAGACCGATGTCTTTTGTTTTCCTGGACTTACGTCATCCCTGCCCAAACTATGAATTTATGACTTTGAGCTGAATATCGACCTGTATACAGACTCCTCTTCATAATCCACTTCATCATCGTACATGGTTGTAATGACTTCTCTTTGTGATATCTACGAGAGTTTTAAAAAGTTAAGATTAAAAACCTTCGACAAAAAACCACCAAACTTCATTCCTTTTTGTTTGAAACTGTAGAGCTACATCGCACCCTCCATAGTCCCTTTCAGACAGTACACTCCAGATGGTCTATCCAAAAGAGAATATCTGCCGCAGAAAACGGTAGAAGTAGGTGTAACACCATCTGATGAAATCAGATTGAATAATTGGGGAAACTTGCAGCAAGGATTAACTGCAGCAAATCTAGATGATATGGCCCGAGACATTCTGAGTCTGAAGGCTAGCATGCAATAAGAAAAGGAAAAAATTGCCGAAGTTAGTGCCAAGCTGGAGCTTGTTGAGCATTTGCTTGCCGATTCAACAGTGGTCAAGAAAATGATTGCAAAAGCTTCTGAGAATATTCTTACTCGTCTCAGTAAGATGGAAGAGTTGTCAAAGAAAGCATCCACTCTCGGTTCTAAAGTTCTAAAACCTAGTCCTGCCATTTTAGCCTTAGCCGCTGAAGGATATAAAAGAAAAGAGAAGGCTAAGCTAGAGCGTAGTATGTCATTTGGGATGATGGCTACTGATGAATCTGATCAAAGACCTGAATTTGATTTTGGTAGATCAGAAATGGAATTCAGAATTCTTACAAAATGGGTAACTGCTATTAGGAATCTTCCTCCTTGCCTATCAGAGAAGACTATCCAGAAAATCTCAAGTCTGGTTCCTCCAGAACCACAGCCTGAGCCAGAGCCTATTATTTCTTCTACACAAGCCGAAACTATTCAGCCTGTCTCAAAGTCTGTTAACTTAAGTATGCTAAGCACACAAGTGAGAGGATCTTCCTCTGGTGTAAAGCAAGAGCCTGAATTCGATGAGGTTATGACTGATCAAGAACCTACCCAACATCAAGAACCTACCCAACACCCTCGAGTTCCTTTAAGTTTCAGTACCCATACCTTTAATAACATTATCTCCCAGATGCCAGAACACCCCGTGATCAATATTGACTGTCAGTCCAGAGATGCCATACATGATTCTCTGAATTTACTATTTCATTGGACTTTGTCAAAAAAGGCCCAAAACCCTGAGATTTCCGGACAGCAGATTGCTACTCTGCTAATAACAGGCCTAACAGGATTAGCAAATGAATGGTGGAGATGGTTGCCTCAAAGGGTTCGTGATGATATATTAAATGCTGATGACGCAGACCAACAGTTGTTAAAGTCTCTAGCAACACAGTTTCATGGAGGAGACGATGAAGATGATGCTGATCATCTCTCATCCCTATATCTGTCTGCTAGGCTTTGTGACTTATCCTTAGCTGATGAATATTTATGCTACATGCAAAAATTGCTTATACAATCAGGTAAAGCAAATGACCCTGCTTATCTTAAGCATTATCTAAGGAGCTTCCCAGGTCATGTCCCAGATGCAGTAGAGAAATATATGAAGGATAAGAATTTGAATTATAAAGATTTATCAATTGCGCAACTCCATTATCACATCAAAGAAACATGGCAGGAGTACTGTCTATCCAAGCGCATTGATAAAGACTTTAAGAGACATCAGAATATGTACACACCTTCATTCTGTAAGAAGGTTGCGCAGATGCCCGATTGGGGATGTGGTGCCTACAATCGAGGACATTTGAATCAGAAATGCCATTGTAAAGGAGGGCGAAAGCATAAGAAAAAGAATTTATTCTCGAGTGATCCTCGGTATCATTATCCTGATAAACCTCTCTAGTATAACAGGAGAAAGCCTCAGAAGAAATATTACAAAAATCCTAAACCACCTCCTCGTAGGAGAAAATATATTACAAAGAGGAGAAAGCCCGCAGATAAAGAATCTTGTTTTCTCTGTGGTGCTAAAGGCCATTGGGCGAATAAGTGCCCAAAGAAGAAAAATAAGCCGCATCTGGCAGCCTTTTGTGCCTCTGTCCAACCCCAGTGGTGGCGTTATAATTCCTCTTTACAACCTCCTACAGGTGAATTTGTGTATCTCCCTGATGAGTCTGATTTTGATTCTGCCTTTGCTTCTGATTCTGTTGATCCTCCTGAGCTTAATAAATTTGGTCCCTCTTCAGCCTCCTCTTCGGATCTGTCGGATTCTGCTTCCGATAGTGACTCTTCCGAGGTTCCAAATTTGGGGGGCTGTAATATGCCCAGTTCACCCCACTCCTCTGTTTCTTCCTTTGTACATACATTCCAGCCTCCTGAGTTTAACTTCTCTCTGTATATGCTTTCCTTCCAACAGCAGCATTACGACTTAGAAAAACAGTTAGCTGCAATTGA
>LPNX010649489.1:0-24537 GCA_001517045.1 Pseudotsuga menziesii
ATTCAAATCTACTTTCGAAAGCAAGAATACCTACCATTGAGTCATGTATGCTTCAAGGTACTGTGTGATATCTTAGTCTAAATCCATGAATGTTGTGTTTATGTCATCACAGATAGACTCATCGAAGGAGGGCTTTGATGTGACCCAAATCATAGACACACAAATGATACATAATAATGATTTGAGTTGGTAAATTGAATGAACATAGACTAACACAGGGTCTATAGGTAAATGATTCTAAGAGGTTGGTTCAGGGATTACTAACATGTTAGAGGATTTGACTATTGCAAATTTTGACTCAACTAAAAACTCCCCTTGAACATATTACGAAATGGAACAAGAATTGGTAGCATTGACTCACAAAGGTATAGGTCAAGACATAACACATCATGACCGAGGAATTATTTGGATGACCCAAAGGAGTAAAGAGATTCATGAACTTGACATGAATCAAGGACAAGATGATTACCCAATTGTTCGGATGAGAGACAAACATGTTCCATGTTCAAGGGTGACAAGAGGCTACCATCAACACAAATTCAGCCACCTTCCCTTCCCTTATTCCCCATCATGATGAATGAGTACCCTTAGTTTATTAATAAGCTTGAATGTGATACCATATGCTTGGTATAGCTCGTCTTTAAGATGAGCCAAATCTCACATGTTTTACAAACTTGAGAAAGGAGGGGTTCGATTTTGAAAAGGGTCCTTTTATGTTTGATCTTATGAGTCCATAGAAGGTAAAATCGATGATTTTTCATGTTTAGAGAGTCTGAAAAATATAAAGAAGACTCTGGGGTGAACTTTTTCATAAGTTCAGTCCACAAGGAATGAAAAAGTGTAAAATAATACCTAGGAGAACTCTTTTAGACAATGGTTGAATAAGGCATTCCTTTTTTGTAATTAGTCTACAAGGTCTGAAAAAGGGTTAAACTATCACCGGATAGACGCTCATTTGGTAACAAGCATAAATATTGAAGGTTTATCGAGTGCAAAGGAAAGCAAAATCACTCATGGTGTTGCATTAATTCATGAATATGGGGGAAAAATAGTAAAATTGACGCTATTTTCTATAGTTTTAATGAGCACAAGAATAACATACAAAATGCTCCAAATATTTTTCATGTTTTCACCAGAGCACAAAAAAGAGAAAAGTAAGATAAAAAAACTTTTATAGGAAAAAAAATCCACGAAAAATATGAATAAATTTGAACCCTAACTCCATTATCATGTTTGACTTGTAATCTCACAAAAAGGTGTAAGAAACCACAATAATGTAAAAAATAAAAAGGTTTTTAAATGAAAGAGGTAAAATAATAATAAAAAAAGACAAGGTAAAAGAATAAAAAATTATCCCTCAAATCAATAAAAAGGGGTGAAAGGGACTCATTTTACCATTGTGTTCTTACTCTTTTTTACTAGGGAGGGTAAGACACCATTTGTGGTAACATTCTTGTGTTGGATATTGTGGGAACTTTAGGCTGTGGATTCTAATTTTGTCGATTGTAGGTAAGCATCCCTATCTTCTATTTCATTTGCTTGGTTAGTTCTATGCATGATTTGCGTGTTTGATTAATTTCTAGGGCCAATTTTTGGGGTGTAATAGCATTTTGTGATTAACGCTACCACATACTTTGAGAAATGTGTTAAGGAGGGTCGACGATGTTATAAAGGGGAAAACATCATCAGATCCATGCTACGGGTAAATCTAAGGGCATGTTATCCACAAAACGTGACCCGTGAAGTGGGGAAAACAAAAAAACTAAAGGTTTTCCCAATTGCAAGGGTTCTAATGTCTTGTTTTAGGGTTTTTGTAGGTTTTGATAGGAAACATGTTGGAGTGGAGAGAGAGATCATGAATTTAAAGATTTAGAAGGGTTGAATCATGCAAATACCATGTTGGCCCTTTAAGAGTGTAGGTTCAAGAAATTATTCCTCACTCAGAGCATGAGATCCCAGGTTCACCTACTAGAATATTTGGTGGGTATGTGGGATCCGGTTGGGAATCATTTCTAGGTGGGAACACACCTCCTCACACTAGATATTGCAAATATTTATTTTCTTACCACTCTCTCAAGGACAGGAGCTCATGCCATCATATCAAAACATAGTGGAGGTGACGAGAATGTTGATTCACTCATCAACGAACATTGCATTCCTGGAATAAGGAAAAGTGAAGGGAAGATTCAGAGCAAAAGGGTTCATGATCTAACATTGAGGATGGTTCTCTTCTCCGTAGTATAGGTCAGGGTAATTTTTAGGGGCGAAATTTTGCTAATTGGCTATTTTTTGGGTTTTTTCAAAAAACAAATCGCTATTTGGTCATTTTTTATTGCCTAGATTTACATCAAATATGTTTTCTTATCATAATATTTTCCAAAATTTACACATTTCAATGTTAATTTTATGTTTCTATTTAATATTCGCCTACCTCTCTGTAAACATGATTTTTTCAATCTAAAACAATTGCCTAGAATACTATACTTAAGTATATATTAGAATCCTTAAAAATTACCCTAGTATGGGTGGCAAGGATGAAGGCCCATCACCAGGAGATTAGAAACCATATGTTATGTTCCATAGAGTGTATGTATCCCACCATATTCAATTGGTACGAGAGCTTAGTGAGAATCATGAAATAATGATTTATGAAGTGCAGGTTGGGGAAGACAAGATAATTTAACTACAGGTCCATGCTGGTATCTTTTTTCATGGAGCGGGTTCCTGTTTTCTGATCACAACATTTAGAGATATATAGCCCAGATCCACAATATACATGCATGAGGAGATGGAATAAATCATTTTTCCATCATGGAGGTCCAACCCACAACTAGGATTCATGCTTCTTCTAATGGGTACAAAAGAATATCATCATGGTTGAGGACTACACATATGCAAGTTCAGATTTTATATGAGATCCTAAATTGGACCTTATAAAGGAATCCAACTAGTGTGACATAGATAAAAGGAATTTCCCCACTTTTCAAGTTTTTATGAACATCTTTTGAATATTTCCATTTTTTGGTGTACTAAGACCTTTTATGTTTCACTAATGAAGATATTGGGTTGGTGAGGTCACAAGAGTCATCCCCTATCCAGAAGGTGGAGAGAAGGTAGATCCATTGACACACAAGAGAGAGAGGTCATCAAGAATCTCATAGATAATAATAAAAACCTAGAGAGTTTGACTATTGACATCCTAAACATGGCCTTACCAATGCCATACAGATGGGTTTTTCAAGAGGATTGGATGCCTAGTTCGTCGAGTGGCTTGGGTAGTTATATGTTACCATGAGCACTATGTTTAGTCACATGATCTAAATGTAGTGTTTTCTGAAATCCATGAGCTTCAAATTTTTTGTCGAGTGATATCTGAAATCCATGAGCCTGAGTATTTTATCCCAGTAGTTTTTTTGTAAAACTTTTTATCACGCTTAATATAAAACCAATTTCTATAGGATTGATATACAATGTGTATATAGTGTATATGGATCTAAAATGATATGAATATTTACATGTGAATAATTTTCATGTTTTTCTATGTATAATATAAATACTTAAGAAGTGTAATCTGCCAGTCCAAAATGAAATTAGCTAACGAATCGACAAGTGTATTCATGAACATTGGGATGTGTTGGTATCATGTTTGTATTAAATAAACTGAAACAATATTTCTAAGAGGAATACCCATAAAAAATATGGGGTAAGTAGGGTCATGAACAATGTAGACTCGATTTAAATGAGAGACCACTAGCTGAGAGTCCAAGTGGATAATAAGGCAGTCCACACCTTGGGAGGAACCATCTGTTAATAATCCAATCACCGCATGATACTAAACAATATTATTAATTGAAAACTATAAGGAAAATACTCGTGATATTATCAATTCATCGACAGGGGAATAAAGTACCCAAGCTACTGAATTGAGGCTTTGGGTATGCCGACTAGCACCATCCGCGAATCCATAATAAGTTTCCATCAGTGCATTTAAGTAGAACATGGTATAAGAGGTCATGGTTTAAATGATACCATTCCACACAAAAATAGAAACTTCACACCATATCAAAGCACACATTATATACAAAATGTACAAAGTACTTATTTAGGATAACCCTAGTCATAATACCTTTTAGGTAAATCCCATTTCTAGGCTCCCCTAGAGGTAACCCATCATAATAGACTAACACATAAGCCACTTTTTCCAAGATAGTTTGAAAATGTAGAGTCCATCCCACATGGAATCAAGTTTACCTACCCCCAGTTTTTCATGCATCTAGTCATGTGTGAGGACCACATCACCCTCATTAAAAATACAGGGTCTAATATATTTATCATACTGGAACTTGATGTGATTTTCATGTGATTCATTAGCAAGAGAGACGTCATGGAGGGTTTCATCAAGTTTGGATAAGTAGAGAAACCTCTCTTCCTTAGTTGTGGTATTCTGCAAGATTTAAACAAATAATTTCAACAACGAGATCTTTCACTCTATAGGTAGTATCACCTACATACCATATAGAAATTGAAAAGGCATGAATCTAGTGGAATTTCTTACTCGGGTCTCGTATGCCTAGAGAGATGAAAAATGGATCAAATTCCAGTTGGACTTGTGAGCCCCTACCATGCATTGCATCATAGTTTTTAAGACTTTATTAATAGCCTCTAATTTTCGATTTTCTTGGGGGTAGTAAGGTGTTGAGTTATCATGATGAAAACCCAACTTGGATATTAGTTCAACAATCATTTAGTTTTGTAAGTGTGATCCATGGTTAGTGACAATGGTTTAAGGGATTCCAAACTTGCTAATAATATGGTTTAACATGAAGACTGTAGCACTATTGTCATCTTTGTTATATGTAGGCATAACCTTGACCCATTTAGTGAAGTAATATACAACTACGATCATATATCCATGGACCTTGATTGAGGTAGGATACAATGCATCAAATCAAGGCACCATTTGGTAAAGGGGTTGAAGTCAATGATGTGTGCTGCAGAGAATATTTCCTATGGCTTGTGGTGGACCACAATAAACAGGATGACACTAGAAATAAACACATTTCCAAACATGCTAAATATATAAATGAAACTAATACTAAGGGACAAGAGGCATACCTTATCCCAGACGTTCAAAGTAGATCCTCGTTGAGCTTTAAATCAAACTTGTATCTACACATTTCCCTCAACAACAACAAGATATACAAACATGATATATGTAAATCATTAGAATCTAATCTAGCATGTTACCTTCCAATACATAAAAATTAATTACATCCATGGATAATAATATTCATAATGGCACATGTAATGGGAAAGAAATGGATATTTCTATTAATATGAACAAAGAGAAATATGATAAACCCTATTGGAACCTCATTGAAATCGAGAAACCGAGTCCCTCCACTTGGACCTCCACCAATTCAATCCTCCATACAAAGGAAAACTCACAAAGATCAAGGAAATCTTGGGATATAGCACTAATGGTTGCTTCAAGGATAAAGGGATGCAGACTTAAGTATATAAGAATGGGGCACAATTCCACTATAATTTATTTTCTCTCCAAACTTCTTCTCCTCTAATGTGTCATAGTGTTTCTATATATATCCCCTCAATGGGAAGTGAAGGGTCGAAATGGAGCATTTCTCGGCATATGAAAGGCCAATGTACAAGTCATTTGTTACTTGATGGGGAAGACTCCAAGCTATATTTTTTGTTTTGTTTTTGAGCATATTTACTAATGTATGTGGGTGACAGTGATGCAAGATGCATATACATGGGCTGTAGACTTGTGACCCACGTATACATATAAAAATGTCTTTTTTAAAGGTACCACTACAACATCAGGGTCATAGTTAGAAAATGGGGTCAAAAAAGTCTGCATAGGGACAAGGATAGTACATCAAATCATGAAGTATTAGGTGTGGAAAATCACACTATAATAGATGCCTCCTAATGTTTGAGCTCATAGGGATATACGATGGCCGAAATACATTATAATAGCCCTAGTGGAGTCACCAATTTTGTTATGGAGAAGATCTCCTATGGATTGGGGTGGACCACAACAAACATGACGACATCAGAATAAACCCATTTCCAAACATGCTAAATATATAAACAAAAATAATACTAAGAGAAAAGAGGTGTACCTTATTATGGACGTTCGAAGTAGATCCCCTTTCAGATTTCAATCAAACTTGTGCCTACACATTTCCCTCAATAACAACGTGATATACAAGCATGATATATGTAAGCGTTAGAATATAATCTAGCATGTCACATTCAAATGCACAAACAAAGTAATTATATCCATGGATAATAAAATTCATAATCACACATGTAATGGACGGGAAATGGATATTTATATATATATGAACATAGATAAATATGACAAACTTTGTCAGCACCTTGTCGAAATCAAGAAACTGAGTCCCTCCACCCGGGCCTCCACCGCTTCAATCCTCCATATAAAGGAAATATCACAAAGATCAAGGAAATATGGGAAATAGTACTAATGGTTGATTCAAGGAAAAAGGGATGCATACTCAAGTATATAAGAATGGGGCACAATTCCACTATAATATATTTTCTCTCCAAATTTCTCCTCCTCTAATGCTTCATAGTAGCTAAATATATATCCCCTCAATGGGAAGTGAATGGTCAAAATAGAGTGTTTCCCGACATTTGGAAGGCCAAAATTCAAGTCATTCATTCATTACTTGATGGGGAAAAATCCAAGTATTTTTTGTTTTTGAGCAAATTTCCTGATGATTGTAGGAGACAGTAGTGCAAGATGCATATATGCGGGCTATATAGTTGTGACTTGTGTATACATAAAAATGTCTTTTTTAATGGTTCGACTGGAGCATTAGGGTCATAATGAGCAAATGGGGTCAAAAGAGTCTGCATAGGGACATGGATAGGACATCAAAGCATGATGTATCATGTGTGTCAAATAACGTTATAATATATTCCCCCTAATACATGGGGTATGAGGGATATATGATGGCTGAAATACATTATAATAATCCCCGGATTCAAGTAATAAAGATGGAGCATGGTCAGATGAATTCATATCTTAATGGATTCCATGTAATCCTCCAAAATGGATGGCTAGAAATATCCATCACATAATATTTTCTGGGATGTAGCCATCCCAGAGAGGTGACCACCGCATGCCCTAAAGTTGTAGTTAATCAGGACACACTCGGCCTCGTCATGGGTTAGACACCATAATAATACTAATTCAATGACTTTGAGATACAAAGTATCCCCAACCATGATGTAATGTTTCACATGATGGTGAATGCAACGACGATCATCACATGATAAATCAAGCCTAAACTGATGGGTTTGGAGATACATCATGATATCTAAATACCACGGTTCATATGCATTGATCAAGAACAACAACTCATCCGAAAGAGAGTTGATAGGCTCAGTTTCCTAGTCAAAATAGGGAAGATCACACATAATCTCTACAAATACTAATGATTATTTTTTAACTAGACTTACCAAATTATAGGTTCAAATTCTTGTAAGATGAAAATCCAATGGGGATATTTGTTCCCCAGTGTTTGACGAGTCAAAATATAGTACACATGGTTGGAATCGATAAGAACAGTTGTGGTGCAAAGAAAGATGTAGTGATAGAATATCTAGATGGTGTTGACCACTTCCAGAGTCAAGTTTTCAACATGTGAGTAATGAATTTTGGAGTCAACAAGACTCTTACTAAGGTAATAGATCAGATGCTCTTGGCCAGTACTATCTTTTTACATAAATACCATGGTAACAAAGGATATAGATGCAACAAGATAGAGGAGATAATCCTTGGTGTAATCCAATGGATGCAACACATGTGCATGTGTTATAGCATGTTTGATATTTACAAAAGCACATTGAGCAAGGTCATCCCAAATATAAGGAACTCCTTTTTTAAGAAAATGCATTAAACCGTGCATTTTCTCCATGTAGTTACACACAAAACGACACAAGAATTTTTCCTTCCCTTCCAAACTCTGAAGTTCAATGATATTGGTGGGTGGCAGTAGGGATAAAATAACCTCTAATTTCATGGGATAAATGCAAATCCCATCTTTGAGACAATGAATCGAAGAAGGAATCAAGCTTCAACGTAGAAAATGTACTTGTGAGGATTCAAGCGGATGTTATAATGGTGACATGGAAGGAAAATTGTTGTTAGATGATCAATGTGAAACTCACGAAGATGTGAATGAGATGGAAAATTGTTGAGGTAGGGATCCACTATATCCTTAATGTCGTGAAAGCTGTACAACATGGCCCACTGGAATGTAGCACCAACAGTTTTAAGGCCCTAAGGTAATTTGTGATTAGAAAATGTACCCCACAGAAAGATGAAAGAAGGTTTGTACTGATCGACTGGGTGGATATTCATTTGATTGTAGCTGAAAAGGACATCCATAAATGAAAATATGAAACTGTCAGTGCAATTGTCAGTGATCTAGTCGATAAAGGGAGTGGGATAGTTGTCTTTAGGACAAGCATTATTTAAGTCCCTATAATCAACACATACTCTAATAGTCCCTTGTTTCTTTGTGAAATAAATGATATTAGAGACCTATTATATTAAGGGGATTGGGTAAATGAAACCATCTTTGACGAGATTTTCAACCTTTTCCTTAATGGTCACAATATTTTGTGGGTGCACATGATGGAGTTTCTATCGGACAAGTTTTTCCCCATGATAGGTTTTGATTTTAGGAAAAACTATAGAGGGGTCAATTCCTAGCATCTCTTCATAGATCCATGCAAATATGTCATGAAATTTATTGAATTATAAGGATGCATAAGCTTGGATTTTGTCAGGAGAGAAGGTTTAGCCTATATGAATGTGTTCCATGACACCATGTTTTACCTAGAAATTGATAGGGATTGTGGGTGTCATATTTCCTATATTTCCTTCAGTCACCATACCATGTTTTAGGATGGGATACTAAGGGTTTGGAATGATATATGGTGAAACAATAGATTTTATATCTCTCTCTATCATGTCCAATGGAGGGAGAAAAGATGATCGATGATGATGGTATTTCCATAGAAGATCATCTAAGATCATGATATCCATAATGGATTCAATAGAGGGAAAAGTATGAAGGAGATGATCCGATGAGGGAACATATGGGATTAACAACAATGGAAAAGAGTAGGGGTGTGATGCCACCAAGGGATGGTAATCAGAATCGGGAAGACCAAAGACCGATTGGATTGCGTTGTATATATCCTAAACTAGGATAAGAGAAATTTGATTTCCAATTGAATTGGTTTCAGAAGGAATTGGAACAATCCATAGATCTCGATAGGGTTGGAGGAATGGGGTACCATGGGTTAAATCATGTTCATTGTGTCAAGTTGTGGAGGGGGATCAGGCATTGGAAATAATCCCATCAGTGATGAATCCTTAACGAGTACTACCCCCACACTATCATAAATCGAAAAATCTTGTCCTAAAAGAGGGACATGATTCGTCTCATAAGAGTTAGTGTTAGGCGTACAAAAATCTAACTGGTCAATAGTAACAATTTTTCCCTGGTGGGGAAACTATACTATGCAAAATACCAAGGATGCAACTATGGTCATGGCATAGAACCAGTTTCTGTCAAGAAATAAATTGTAATCTAGGGGTGTGTCGACTACCTCTACCTGAATAAAAACATTCTTACCTCATAACTCAATGAGTAAGAGTTGTAATAGTTTGTGTGGTTGAAATACACATAGGGAAAATTCTTTCAACATCATAGGTAATCGGTTAAAATTGGGAGAGACAATGACTCTCCAACAGGACAAAGACATGATAGAAGTAGATGCTCCTTCCTCTAGTACAGTATGATGGATACTTTTCCCAGCAACATTGGCGATAATTTGAAATGCGAGTTGATGGGAAAGCCTAGACTTATAGTGTTCCAGTTTAAACATGATAACGTTTGATGTTTCTGGTTCAACTGCTCATATAACAGATAACAAGTTATTACATTATGTTGGACAATTCTGTAGGACCTTAAGGGTGCACATAGCACAAGGTTCCTGGGCCAAATATTCAATGATGTTGTAGTTTTGGCTAGCCTGTGCGTCATTATTAAATGTTTCCTTCCAAATTGTACTTTTAGGTGGGCATAGTACTGCATCTAAAGTGGTTTTCTCTATAGTCAAAGGACCCTAAGGAATGATGTCCTTGGAATGGATTATTTTTTCATTATTACTTTCATTCATTTGTTTGTTTGGAACTGAATCATACATATTTGTTTTGGTGGTCAAATCAACTATCTTGCTATGTATCATGAGAACATGTGTGGTTGCATATGATTCTCCCCATGAGGGGTTATGTTTCTACACAACAATCTCTTATTGCTGTGGTGGGGATAGCTCATTTATAACGATGGGTTGGTAATTTCCTTTAATGAACTTCCATACCTCTTCACGAGATAGGTGGTCATCATTGCACATCAAACATGGAAACTTATCCTTCCATTTACCCTTTAAAATCGGTTGTTTCTTGAGTACCTTTATTCTCTTGTTGATTCAAAGACTTTTTGGATTTACCTTTGTCCTTCTTCTTACCACCAAATTTCTGAGATGTACTAGATTGTGTCGCATTCACTTCGGTAGTTTGATGTACTAGATTGTACTAGACTCTATCACATTCAATGATGTTGTAGTTTTGGCTATCCCATGAATTAGGATTAAGGTTTCATTCCAAATTGTACTTTTAGGTGGGTATAGTACTGCATCTAAAGTGGGTTTCTCTATCGTCATAGGAACCTGAGGAGCGGTGGTCTTGGTAATGGAGTATTTTTTAGTATTAATTTCAGTCAATTGTTTATATGGAACTGAATCATACGTCTTTGTTTTGGTGGTCAAATCAACTATCTAGTTACGTATCATGAGAACATGAGTGGTTGCAGATGATTATCCCTGTGAGGGGGTGTGTTGCTACACAACCATCTGCTGTTGTTGTGGTGGGAAGAGGTCATTTATAACAACGAGTTGGGAATTTAATTTAAGGAACTTTTAGACCTCTTCACGATCAAGACAATCCTTCGGGAAGTGGCATCATTGCACATCAAACATGGATACTTATCCTTCCATTTACCCTTTAGCATCGGTTTTTTCTTGAGTAGCTTTATTCCCCTGGTGATTCAAATATTTTTTGGATCTACCTTTGTTCTTCTTCTTACCATTGGATTTATGAGACGTATTGGATTGTATCACATTCACTTCGACGGTTTGAATAGGAGTGTTTGATAGAGTGGTATTGTTACCATCTTGGTTCAGAGCTAGATTTAGGAATGGTTGGATTTGTGATCCAGCTGATTTTTTGCAGGATGGGTTTGAATGGAACCAACCATTCCATCATCATGTGATCCATAAATTGGTCTATATAGGTCGGTTGTGGGACATCGAGCATTAGGAATTATGTCATATAGCATGCCATATTGAGCATAAAAAAACATAAGTAATAAGCATGTGGAATGGATTTCTATTTATTATTAGCTCCATGCATGGATATGACCGAAAATAATGATTTCATAAACCAATCAATGAGTAATTGGTCCATAACAAGAGCCTTATTTAACCTACATATTCTCCTTCATTTGTGGATATGATCAGAAATATGGGTGGAGGTAAATTGTCAAAGCAGTGTTAAAATTTATGTACCAGTATCATATTGTATTGGTAACTAAAAATGGGTCAAGAAATCAATAGCAAAAAATTGAAAAGATGTGAAAGAGTCTTGTGGTAATTCGATGTACCATATGGTGTCAGTTCCCATGAGTGTTTGTTGGAAAATCCTCAAACGAACAGAATCATCCATTAAGGAGTTCAATGAACACCACATGTTTTTGGGATCCTCACCTGTTTTTCCGTAAAAATTAATAATGTATGATGGAAACTTGATAGGAATCGATGCCTAATTAGGGTCATGTCGAATGTGATCATTAGTCAAATGTGACAGGTTTGGAAGATCCAATGTAGCAATCAACAATAACTATTAGTTTGGTTGTGGATACTAGTAATATTGATAAGGAATTTGAATACCAATAGGACCATAAATAGGTTGATGAAAAGATGCAGCTAAATACGGCAGTGGTCCTCCCATAGGGGGGTGGTTAGGTGGTGGGGGTCCTCTAGGTGGTCTCCCATGGGTGCCACTAGACGGTCCTCTAGGTGGTTGGGGTTAAACAAATTGTAGAGGTGAGGTGGGACAAGAGGTGCAACTGGGGGTAGCATAGGTGGTCCCCCGGATGGGGGTCTAGTTGAAGGAGTATTCATTAAGTTCGGTTGGCCACATGGGGTGTTCATGTTTCTAGGGTAAATCATTGTGATATGAACCCTTTTCAAAGCATTAAGTATGTATTTTGATTCATAACCATACTTTGATTCCCTTGGTATGTGTAGCCCCATACAGGTTGCTCACATGTGGTTTGTCCCCATGATGGTTGTACCATGACTAAAGGTGGGACAATCCATCCTCCATTCATATTGTACGTATTGGTTAAAGGTTCTCCCCTAATTATGCTTTTTCCACTAAGGTTCCCTCCCGAACACACTTTGACCACTAACTACAAGTTGCCCCATCATGACACTTTCCCTTGTGGTTGAAAATTGTTCGCCAACTGTATGGTTAACATGGGATGAGGGTTTATCCCTAGTCATTGGAGTTGGGAGAGGAATATAACCAACCATAGAACCTTGATATGATATAGGAAGAAAGGATGGTTGTCCTAGTTCGTATGAAACCACGTTAGGAACCAATATTCCTAGTGAAGGAATAGTGTAAGAATGAATAGGGGTATGATATTCAGGATTAGTTACTTCTGAAATGGATGGTAAAGAAACAAAAATACGACGTCTCACATTTTGGTTAAGTTCATGCATGCAAGATATAATTTCATTAATTTGTCCAAAAAACTCATAATTTGAGATGGGTATAGTAGAGTGAGAAGGAGGATGTGGAATTAATGGTGTACCAAAATTGGAAATACGTTATCCTAAAGAAGTACTCCAAAATGGAGTAGATGGACCAAAACTAGTTTCTTTTGGGTTATCTAGAGGTTGGGTAAAAATCCAATCTATAGCTTTAGGATATCCTTCAAGCGACATATGGAATGATGCATCATGCGAGGAATGTTGTTATACCATCAGTGATGTCTTGAGGGATCAGTGATCGGTGTATTTTTAGGGGGGGGGATGTCCCCTTCTGATTCAGTAATCAGTATTACTTATTTTTGGAAATTAATCCTAGTCTTAGTATAATTGAAGTCACAAAAAATTGCTAGAAGACATGCAAAGATCCACTCAAAATTGGAGACTGAAATTGGTGCATAAGACTAACTTTCATTTCATAAGTGTATATCAGCCAACCTTATAAAAGAATATGTTTTCCAAATATATAATTACATTAGATATTCGAATGCCTAAGGTGGCAAGTTGAATCCTCACAATAACAGTCTTACTAAAAGTAAAAAATCTCCCTAGGTGCATAAAACACTTTCCAAATTAGTCCAGGAAGGTCACAAATTGGATGAATGATGCATTTCGGATGATAAGTGATGGAAAGTCAATATACTCATGCTTTCAAGAGATAAAAAGAAGGAGGATGAGTTGGGAAAAAAAGGGCAGTTTCCATGTGACTAGCTTTCACCTTTTTACTTTAAAGATGCTTAAAAGCAATCCAACTATGGATAAGGAAGGAAGACACACTTAATAAACTGGGAAGTATGTATAGTTGGCATATTATTATAGAAAAAATATTGTAACACCCCATATTTTGATACTTGGTATTTAAACTCTAGTATAAATTAACTCAACATTTTAATTTCTTATTATCTATTTGACTTAGTTACATTCATTAAGACTATTATTATATGAACATATGGACAAACATATGGAATCCCTAGATATGTCGATGGTAAATGGAACTTAATATTTTGTTTTATCAATGTTGATGAATATGTTATGTCATTTGAACATGCAATTGAACATGGAATATTGATATGTGAATGTCAATTAAGGTGTACTTTGATAAAGAAAAAGTACAATATATTTTTCAAAGATACTTACATGATTATATTAAATGTTATTTTAGTGACATGGAATAACACTTAAAAGAGTTGAGTATGATTATACATGAGCTTTATGTGAGTGGTGAACTAACCCACATGTTTATTGGTTATGAGATAGCCAGATTCTTACAGTGCCAAGGGGCACGAGATGTGTTGTACATCAGGAGGATATTGATGTTATATCAATTTTTATGTTGTTTAATTTTGAATATCAATATCTCTATGACTTGTAGGTGAGTGTGAGTTTTGACATGAACTATGACTTTCCCAAAGTGGTTCTTCAATGAAGATACCCATTAGAACAATGATGTAGAGTAGAGTCGATGTAGGGTGTTGAACCTAATACTATTAGGGGGGTGGAGGCATTTCCCACTGTTTATGCTTCAAAACCTGAAGTCTTGGGAGGGATATGATGAACAGGATCCCCTAGACACATGATTACGACTAGTGGATGGTTGTTGGGGAAGCTTGGTCGATTTGTAGGACTTGACACTTCCTCTTACAGGTTGTTTATGTGGTTAGGTCGGTGTATCCGATGCCACAATATATTCCAACAGAGGACGTGATGGTAGGGTCAGGAGATGGAATTAGTGGTGATTAGGCAGTTTGAGTATTGATGGGGATAAATGGTACAAACAATGGATTGGATGGTGTACTTCATTGATAAAAGACCATTATTATTGTATGCTTGATGCTTCGTTATGTTTATGTAATTCAATTTTATTACTTTTGCATGAATGATTATGAATGAGAAATGATGCATTGATTATGTTGGTATTTTGTATGTTGTTGCAAGCATTTAATAATGATGCATTAGGGAATTAAAAATGATTATTAGTACCCACATTTAAGATGTGTGCGCTGGCCATGTATGCATCAATTCTTGAGTACATTACTATGATTGGTTAACTGATGGATAAATTAGCATGGTTATATTATTTTTTAGTAACTTGGATGATGAAATTATTGTAGTATTACTTATGTGTTGAAATTATAAATAACTGTTGAAATATTATATATATATATGAGTTTTTGACTTGGTCATTATAGTTTAGATTTAAATAAACTAATTGGATTATTGAATGATATACATAATTATATACATATAATATGCCATATATCATAATATAATATGGTATATGGAAATATCTTATTTGACTTATGTATGAGAGGATAATGTAAATAAATGGATAGGGTTGCATAAATTTTAGAAAGGACTTCACATAGTTGAATTTAAGATAGTAGCATGACAAATGAGACTTTGCAACCATGTTTATTAATAATTTATTTATTCAAATCAAATTGTTATTTCTTTGAGAAAATAAACTTATTGAGTGTGAATATTATTATATTGGAATTTATTGATAGGTAAGGGGAAGGATGAGGACTTTTGGGTTATAAAGAGGAGACTTGAGGTTGGAAGAGAGAGGTTCTTTCCTTGAAGATATTTTTGTGAGAGTTTTTGGGAATTTGGGATATTTGGGGATGAGAAGTTTCAAAGAGTTGGAATATTTTGGGAAATCTTGAAAGAATTGATACATATCTTACCTATACATCATTGTTTTGTTCCCTGGGGGTATCAGGCAGAAAGTGCGAAGAGGCCAGGTTGATGGATCTTGGGGCTAGGGTGTCGGTTAGACCCCTAGTTTCCTGGGATGTAAAACCGTGGTCCTTGTTTTGGAAAAGGAGATGGAAGAAACTTGAGAAGAAGATGAAAGATTTCTTCAGTTGGTCTTCCTCACCATTCTCATTGGTCATCAAGAAGTATTTTTATTGTGATTATAAGTACTTCTATGATGTTATAAACTAATTATATGTTGTTATGGTTACATGATGCTTATATGTTACTAAGTCATATATTTAAGAAATAAACTTTTTGAACTTGTATTAACAATATCATGCATTTCTGTTCGATTAATTTTGGGAGAGGTGAGAGGAATCAGGGGTTTTGACGCAGGCACAACAGGGTCCGCAGGAAGGTCGGGGAAACCTATGCTTGGCCCAAGCGAGGTGGGGGTAGTGATCCCCCCAATCTAGCATGGCAGCAGCTCCAGCAAGGAACTGAGGGATGTCCACGAATAGTGGGAGTAAGGAAGGATCGAATGAGGGGATGAGATCTGAGGTGGGAGGATGTGTCTCAAGGTCTTAATCAACCTTGGCAATCCAGATTTGGTCAGAATCAATTTGGGAGAAAATAGAGATGTGGAAGGAGAAGGCCCTAATTGGGAAATTCGTAGGGATCTGGCCCATGGAGAAAGACTTGGTTCACTGGATTCAGAGCACCTGGAACCCAAAGGGGCATTATGACCTACAGCTGGGAGCCAAGGGATTTTTCACCATCATTTTTTTCAATCAGGAGGACCATGATAGGATCCTGGAGGGGGTGCCATATTTTTTCTTCTCTGTTGGGATTTATCTCCAGCCATGGAAGGAGCGGTTTAAACTTGACTCAGAGGATATGATAGTTGCCCTGGTCTGGATCTGCCTGGTTGGGCTTCCTGGGGAATACTGGGATATGGAGATTCTGCAAGATATCGGGAAGTCTATCAGGGAATTTGTGAAAATCGTTGAGCAGACCCGTCTCCAGAGGTATAGAACCTTTGCCCGGATCTGTGTGTATATGGATCTCTCGAAGGACATCCCTGAAGCTATCAGCCTAAATTGGGACGACGAGGAATGGATCCAACAAATTGATTATGAGCAGCTGCCCTTCCGCTGCAGGATCTGCCATGAGTATGGCCACTTTGGGAGAAATTACCCCTGGGGGTGTCAAGAGAAGGTTGTGTCGGTCTAGGAAGAAGTCCCAGGGAGTGAGGGTTTCACTCAGGTTAAGAATAGACGGAGGGGCAGAAGCAATGGAGGGAAGAAGCTGCGCAAGGATGAATTGAGAAATATGGGGGGAACTTTAAATCCCTTCCAGGTCTTAGAAGAAGTAGCGGAGGAATAGATGCAAGAGGGGGAAGTGACAGGAAAATCCCAGGAGACTGAGATGTAGGAGGTGGTAGACGCACACAATAGCGATAGACGGCCGGACACCATGGAAGTGGGCGAAGCTGAAGATATGGACTTAGGGGATTTGGATATAGATGCCCTGGAAGTAGAATGCAAGAAAGTTGGCTCAGGCTATGTCCCTAGAGAGCACATCGAGCTCTTACAACAAGAAATTATTCGATCTAAAGTGCATAAGGATCTAGGGATAAGCACAGAGGGGCAGAAGGGCAGCAAGAGGAAAACTCCGGAAGAATATCAGAAGAGGGTGAGGAAATCGAACAAGTAGAGGATAGCAGAAATAGGAGTCAAGCTGATTGAATCAGGCTAGTATCCCACGATCAAGGCGACCTTTTTTTAAGTAAGAAAGGTTTCCTAATGAATATAGTGACCTAGAATATTAGGGGGTGTAATCACCCAAGGAAGATTCGAACTCTAGCAAGGAAGAATAGGCAGGAAAAACAAGACATCCTCTGTTTACAAGAGACCAAGTGTAGCTTTGAGACAATGCAACAAATCATGCATAAGATTTGGAAAGGCAGTAAGGTAATGGCTTTAGAGGAAAATGGGATGAAAGGGGGGATAGCTATCTTGTGGCAAGACCGAGAGGTGGACCTCATGGGATGACAAGCGGGGCATTTCTCCCTGGTGGCCAACTTCAAAATCCTGGGTATAGAGATCAGAGGTACAATCGTGAAAATCTATGGGCCGAGTGCCTTCCTGCAGAAGCAAGAGTTTGTCAACCATCTAAGATGTGCAATGGAATCAGAGGGAAACTGGATAATAGGAGGGAATTTCAATCTGATTACCTCGCTCTGGGAAAAAAGTGGGGTAGAAGAACGCTGGACAAATATCAAGAGGACTTTAGGGAAACCCTCGCTAGCATTACCCTCATGGATCTAGAAATGGGGGATGGGTGTTTCACCTAGAACAATAGGAGGGGCAATGATCACTTGGTGTCCTCAAGACTTGATCACTTCCTGGTGGTAGAAAGTATAGTGAGGGGGGTAGGCGAGATCAAGGAAAATGTGATCCCCGTAGTTGGCTCTAATCATTGTCCTGTGTGTCTAAGCTAGGAAGGGGCAGCAGATCGGTTTCTAAAACCTTTTCGCTTCGAACGATTCTGGCTAGAGCACAAAGAATTTAAAGTCCTAGTTGAGCAGTGGTGGCAGGAGATGGATGACTTAGGGGGGACAAGGATGTACAACTTTCAACAGAAGCTTAAAGTTTTGAAGGCTAAAATCCATACCTGGAACAAGGAAGACTTTGGAAACATATTTGGGGACAAGAAAAGGATTGTGTAGGAATTGACTGCCATCCAACAAAGAGGGATGGACTCTCGGTGGGACCAAGATATGAAAGGAAAGGAGAAAGACCTCTGAGCCCAGCTGGAAGTCAGGGAGAGACGGGAGGAAGTCTTCTAGAAAGAGAAGTCACGTGTGAAGTGGTTGCAGGAAGGGGATAGGAATACCAAATTCTTCCACAATGCCACGCTTAGCAATTGTTTGGGGTCAAAGATATATAACCTTAAACTCCCCAACGGGCCCCAGGTGGGGACCAGGGTCGAGGTAGAAGAAGGTCTAGTCAACCATTTCAAGGAAATCATGACAGAGGACAACAATGAGAGGGGCCAGGATATTGACAGGATCACATCCTTGATACTTAGAACTATAGCAAGGGAGGATAGTGAGAACCTCACCAAGCCTACTACTCTTCAGGAGGTCGAGGAGACATGCAATAGATGGCTCAAGGGAAAGCCCCTGGTTCGAATGGGTTCACAACCAAATTTTTCCATCACTTTTGGGACATGATAAAAGAGGAGGTCTGGGCCATAGTCAAGGAATCCAGGACTAGCAGAGGGGTGCTCAAAGCCTTCAACGCAACCTTTCTCGCTCTTATCCCAAAGAGTGAGGGGGTTGATGCTTTTGGTAAGTTTAGACCTATAGCTCTCTGTAATGTGAGATACAAAATAATTCCTAAGGTTACAGCAAATAGACTGAAACCCCTTCTTCCTGGGGATCATCAGCCTAGAGAAATCAGGATTTGTGGACGGAAGGCAAATTTTGGATGGTATTATTATAGTCCAGGAGGCCATTCACTCACTCAAATGCACTAGAAGCCTAGGTATGTTTATCAAGCTTGACATCACCAAGGCCTATGACAAGCTCAGCTGGGAATACCTAGAGAAAATGCTTCAGGCTTTTGGGTTCTACTAGGACTAGGTGGATTGGGTTATGGGGCTAGTGTCCTCGCCTTTTTTCTCCATTCTCTTGAATGGATCCCTGACTAGGCTTTTTTTTCCATCCAGGGGAATTATACAAGGAGATCGCATTTCCACGTTCCTCTTCATTCTGGCTGCGGAAGGGCTTAGTAGACTCATAAAATATTAGGCAGGACAGGGGAGGATAAGAGGTATGTGCTTTTACGAAGGCATGGATAAATAGACTCACTAGCAGTTTTTGGATGACACGATGCTAATGGGGCACCCTTTAGTCCAAGAGGCGAGAGCCTTCAAAACTTGTCTTGTGACCTTTCCCAAGGCTTCGGGGCTTGAGGTTAATCCAGAGAAATCCCATATGTTCTTCTTCAATTCTCCACTCATAACCCAGAGGAACATTGGTAGGATTTTGGGATTCCAGAAGGGGAGGTTGCCAACTAAGTACCTTGGGGTCCCATTGAGCCAAAATCTTATTAGGCAGGCTTCCTAGAAAGACTTAGTAGACAGGGTGAAGGCTAGACTAAAAAGCTGCGTGATCAAACCTCTAAATCTCCTTGGGAGATTTGTAATGGTCAAATCCATCATTCAAGCCATGCCCATGTATCTCCTATCATTTCTATTGGCCCCAAAGTCAGTGCTAAAGGAAATTAGAAGCCTCCAATGCAACTTCCTTTGGGCTGGAAGAGAAAGTAAAGTGAAAATTTCCCTAGTTAGTTGGGAGAAGGTGAGCATGCCGAGGAAGAATGGGGGCCTTAGACTCTGAGATCCTGAAGTAGTGGGGGAGGTGCATGGTGTCAAGATATGGTGGCGGTGGTGCAATTATAAGTAGGAGCCCTGGGCCAAGATATGGCACATTAAGTATGCGAGGGGATGGTCGGCCTCTTAGTTGGTCCATTTCAATGGGGAGCCCCAGGGATCCCACATTTGGAAAAAGGCGAGGGAAGGACGAAGAGTGATCCAGGACCATAGCTTCTAGGAAATTCAGGATGGAAGCCTGACAAACTTTTGGGATGATTTGTGGAATCAACAACCCAATCTAGGGGAGGACCCAAAGTGGCAACACATTAGGCTAAAATGCTTGGAAGAAGGCCTAAAAAAGGTGAATCAGTTCTGGGAAGGAAATTCTCAGGGTGATAGGTGCAAATGGGTGGTGCCGATCAAACCATCTGACCAAGTCTCAAAAGCCAAAATCAGAGCCCTGGGGGAGGAACTTAACACACGATACGTCCAGATCAAGGATGGGGCTAATAGACTCAGATGGGGTTATTCCCAGAAGGGGATGTTTAGTATAAAAGGGGCTTACAACATCAAAATAAGGGGACAAACGGATGAAGATGAGATCTAGGAGAAGGTATGGACCTCCAACCCTTGGCCAAAAGTGGCCATCTTTTGCTGGTTGGTGGTTAGAGGGATAATTCTCACGGGCGAAAACTTGTGGCAAAGAGGGATCCAGGGACCATCCCGGTGTGTTCTGTGTGCTAATTGGGAAGAGAGTATGGGACATATCCTGGATGCGTGCCCTTTCACATCCATATTGTGGGATAAAGGCGTGCTAGTGTTTAGGAGGAGTAACAAATGCAGCAGGGACCTGGCTCAGTCCTTAAGGGACTGGAACCTGAAGGACTTCAAAAAAAATATCTTGCGCTTTTTGTGGCAAGACTTCCCCGGTATGGTTATCTGGGTGATTTGGAAAGAGCAGAACAATAGGATTGTCAGGGGAAAAGGGCAGTCTCAGGAGGATTCCTAGAAAATCATAATTTCCAACTTGATGGATACAATTTGTAGCATGCAGTAGTTGGATGAAGATAAAGATTTTACAGGGTCAGAAAAAAGAGTAGCAGAGGCTTGGGGCCTGGATAAGGGAGTCATTAGTGAACTACCCCAAAAACCCAAGGTTTGTAGAGTGGAGAGCCCCATTTCTTGGTCCCCCCCCTCGCGTCAGGTGTTTAAGGTAAATTTTGATGGTGCAGCCAAGGGCAACATAGGGGAGGTGGGATACAGAGGGGTCTCTCAAAACTGTAGTGGAGAAATCTTACAAGTCTTCTATGGAAACTTAGGGCACGATACCAACAATTCGGTGGAGTTGGAAGAGAAGATCCAGGGTGTCCAAATTGTCATTAGGAATGGGTGGCTGCCGGCGATAGTCGAAGGGCACTTCTGGATCCTCATCCACATGGCTCAACAGATGGAAAATGGAAAGTCAGCAGAGAAGGTGTCCTCGAGCTGGCGTCTTGTAGGGAGAATGGAGGACCGTCAATCGCTGATCATGACGTACTCGACGCTGTCCTTTCACCACGTCAGGAGAGAGGCTAACCGGGTAGTGGAATTAATGGCTAACGTCGGGGTATTTGACATTAAGGCTAGTCAAGGGGACGACTTGAAGAGTTCAGGGAAGAACAGTGGATGCCCACCTGTTGTTAACTCGCAGCTCATGATGGGGATGACAGGGGGCATATGACAGGCCATACAAACAAAGAACGTGGCTGGGATAGGAGGCTGCAAGGTCCTTCCACATGTCGTCTTTGTTAATGTGTGCCCAACAGGTGGTCTCATATCAGGGAAATCTGAGCGTATTGTTTTTTCATTAGGAGAAGGTACGAAGGTGATATGGAGAGGAACAGAAGTGCAGTCTCCACATGGACAGGTGATGTAGTGGTGATGAAGACTCTAATGCTGAACCCCATGCGAGGTACGGGGATGGAAGGAGGCTGGATTTGGGTCATCATTTCTCAAGAAGGAACCATTAATTCATTAATGGGAGGCTTGATTATTTATCAAATGAAGGTGGCCAAGGCTAATCCATATGATCAGGGTAGAACTCAGGCTACACTGCTAAGTGTAGACAGGGAGTTAAGGAGTGGAGGAGGAACGACTGTTAGAAAGGAGAACAAAGCCAAGCAGGGTGAAATGGCCCTACCTTGTGGAGGTCTAGGGAAACCAGGGGGCAGCGTGAGTGTGACAGGTAGTCGGGGAAAGGAAAAGACTGTAGTTGGAAGGGGAAGAGGGTAGCGACCCGGGCCCAATTGCAGGCTTAGGCTGCGGTGGAGGCATTCAAAGACCGCATTCTGCTCATCTCCAGGCTTGCAATGGAGAATGTGGAAAAGGATCTCTGGGATCAGGTTAAGGCGATGTCAATTGAGGAGGTTTGTGAGGAGGTGGACGGGTGGGTCTTTGATCCAGGGACCACGGCGAGGCGTGTGTTGACTCATGATCGTATGGTGATGATCTACTGGGTCCTTATGAACGTGGTCACTCACATGAATCTTAGGTCTACGACCAAAATAGAGGAGAAGATGTGAGAGATGCTAGTGAAGAAGGAGGGTGATGAGGAGCCGGTAAAAGTGTGGAAGGAGCATAACGAAGAGTGTAGGAAGATCCTCAACGAGGTGGAAGCTCTTAGCGCGGATTGTTGCCTCATGTAATAGAAAGGTGGACCAGATAGCGTCATGTCTAGGGATTGCGCTATACTACCTGGGGATGGAGCAGCTTACGTCGGGAGGGAATGGGCAGCATGCTAGCGGGAGGAATGTGGGCGCTATGCTAGTGGAGCATAGTGCAAAGGCGGTACTGCATCCGGGCGGACGTGGTCAGTCTGGGGGCCTCATTCTAGATCCCTCGATGCTCCCTTGAGGCCTGGTGGTGTCTTATATTTTTGAGGTTTGTTTATGTTTCTGGTGGTTGCAAAGTCAGCCCATAGGTTGTTTTAGATGGTGTTTTTCTTTTATGTTTTCTGTAAGCAGGGAGTTAGTCTCTGTACGAAATTCAGGGATTGAGAGCTCTTCAGTGGGAACTCTCCTGGCTTTTGGGTGGGGAAGCTTATGGAAATATGAATGTAACTAGGAAGGGTAAGTTCTGATGCGGGTCGTCTAGGGCCTGCAGTTTTGATGGTCTTTCTGTAAATAGGTTTTAAGTAGTAATATATCTTTTATTTACAAAAGAAAACAATATCATGCATTTCCAGAATGAAAAGAAAGTAGATGTTCAATTAGATTAAAATTTATAATGTCAATAGAGGCATTACAAATGGTATCAAAGATAGGTTTAGCACTTGGGCCAATAAGACCTTCATCTATGTAAAATTTGCCAAATATATATAAATTGTTTCTTTGTTTAAACATAATGGTCTCTAGATTAAATATTGGAAGGTAAAATGTGTTGATAAAATAGAAAGAACGACCAAATATATATATATTTTTAGAAGAATTACATGTTGAATACGGAAATTATTAGGAACCATGAATGAAATTGGATTTTACTTCGATGCAAGGACATCGTCCATATTCCTTAGCTTGNATATATTTAGAAGAATTACATGTTGAATACGGAAATTATTAGGAACCATGAATGAAATTGGATTTTACTTCGATGCAAGGACATCGTCCATATTCCTTAGCTTGTGATTCTGGTACAACTTGAGCATTTTAACAACACCTAAACTGGACAACTTTTGTGAACCGATAAGGTAACAAAAGACAATGTCATAAACATTAAGCAAGTTCATTAGGCATAATAAAAGAAAACAGACTTTAAAGTATTCTGATTTTGGTAAACAAATTTATATTTATAAAATTATAAATGTTATACAGTAGAAACAGGTAACCAACCAATATATACAATGGGAAGAGAAGTATTTCTTCCCTTAGTATACATAGTTTCCACCTCAATATTTCTTCCCTTAGTATACATAGTTTCCACCTCAAGATAAAGAGATTTATATTCTACGCAGAAGAAATCATGTTTGCAAATGAAAATGAAAACTTGGATGGCAGCATGATTGTATGCTGGAGAAATATCATTCAAAGATCTAGCAGCTTGCTTTCAATTTCTAGACCATACCTTCTACTAGGATACTAAATCCCATACATATGATTAATCTCTTCTCAACCAATGTCTCCTTCCCAATGATTGAAAGAAAATTAGAATAGACAGATACATGTTGATGAAAGGATTGGTTGCTTGATTTCAAACTAGAGTTCAATTTTTGGACAATACTTTGTACGAAGATACTAAATTCAATGCGAGTGTTTAATAATTGTTCAGTCAATTTCTATAATTCTCTTCGTCAAAACATGTGTGCCCCATGATCAATCTGTTTTGTCAGTTGCTAGAACAGTTTTCATCAAAATATGTATTCCCATTGACTAAGATGAAATTATAATCTACATATTGTCCAATAGAATCGCTTGCTTTCAAACTAGTTTTTGTATTTATATTCAAATATTCAAAACG
>LPNX010649490.1:3483-91011 GCA_001517045.1 Pseudotsuga menziesii
TCCTTATGCGCGGTGTCATACGTGACTGTTTTGCAAACAGCCGCGTATGTACGCGGTTTCTGGTCCCTTTTCTGCATATATCCAGCCCTGTACACAAAAAAAGCCTCGATACCCGCGTGGGCCGCAGCGCTCATGTAAGATTGGCCTTTAAAAACTCATTTGACCATGAAAACTTGTAAAAATTATATTGAAATGCAAGCAGAGAACATGAGTAAATACTTGGAAGAGACGGTTGTGAATTCCGCCAGCTGGATCTCCTGGAATTTCCAGTTGAAAATCAGAGCTCCAATGGGTAAAAGTTTCAAATGATTTCTATTTTTTACTATTTATAGAATTTTTTTTAAATATTTGAAAATTTTTACCCCCTTTCCTATAGTTTTGACCGTTTCTGACCTAATCTGTGATGTAGAATACCGTTTTCAGCGCCGTTTCCGCCTTTGGATTGACCCGTTCATACTGATCTCAGGTATAACATCTATACTGGCATATAGGTTAGGTTCACCACCATTTGCATTTTGCATAACCTTATGACCATGTCACTATATCCTTAGGTACGAACCCACTCTATTATGTCACGGAACCTTCTTGCTGCTATAGAAGTGGCATGATATGAGTGGTAGAGCCTCCCCTTACATGGGTACCCTAGTTAGTGCCTTATTTGCATTTGATGCCCATGCCGATGTTTCCCCTTTAGGGTGTGGGAGTCCGTTGTATACTATTGCCATGACATTTAGCAAGAGCTTCATACTCCTCTTGATCTTATGCTAGCCGTGACCCCCCGGAATCCCTTGTATCAAGTTGTGGATGCATTATCATGAGCTTTGACTGTCTTATTGAGCTTTATGCCGGCTCCCATGACATTGCGTTTTAGCCATATATCCCGAGCTTGTCTCATGTCTAGCCATGCAGAGCCTTTCTTTATATCCTTCGCAGCTTGATTCCCTTTTTACCGGGAGGGGATTTCCCCCCGAGTGTCGATATCCTACACATGTATCCTTGCATTGAGCATAGGTATGTTCCACTGCTTGGAACTAGTTTGTTTTCCCTCATGACACTCGTCTCCTCCTAGTTTGTAACTTTAAAGCTAGTTTATTCTTTTTTCAAGCTTTTCAAATAACTGAAAAAGACCAAAAAAATCAAAAAACCAAAAAGCCGAACAAGAAAAGATATTATCTTTGGTAGCTGTCGAGTCATGTCACCTTTGAACAGAGCACTGTATATCACATCCATTGGTTGGGTTATAGTTTGACTTTAGAAGCTGTACTCGTTTATCTGAGTTTTATCTCCACCGACTGGTTAAGCTTCCAGTCCCTATGGAGCCTCTATTGATGCCTCCTGCGTCATAGAGATGTCCCAGTTTGTATATCGAGTCTATGCTGCCTTCATTCAGTCACCATACACTGTTATTCTCTTGTTCAAAGGAAGTTGAAACCTGAGTCGGCCATTCCTCAGTTATCTTGACTTTGCATGTCGGCCATTCCCGGTACAGTTACTGGTTCCTGCACCTTATGATAGAGTTCTTCCATATTATACAACCTTGCTGAGTACCTCATGTTGGATGATGAGGGATGCCCTAATTCCCTCCTTCCAGTGGATTTAATCCCATCGACTTCAGATCATTTATTCTAGGATTGGAGTCTAGAGTCATTTTGAGTGCCTTGAGACTTGCTGTCATCAGTGGCAGGTTCTCTCGCCATCAACAGTTTTGGGAATACATCAATGTCCCCTGATTGATGGATTCTCTCAATTTTTCAACCTCAAAACATTTATTCACACTTGTTAGTTTGCACTCTAGTACCTTCATTCCCATTTTCATTATTGGTGGGTGATCTCGCGTCTGTTAATGGTATACATCAATGACCGGTAATCAGACGATGGACTACTATGTTCGACCTCGACTCCTCTATTCGCATAGTAGGACATGTACTCGTAGCGGTGTGTGTAGAAGACTTTCCAGATTGGTGGCATCCACTATATGCTACCTCCTTGATCATGCCAGTGTTCATGAGATTTCAGCTCTCGTGACTTGTTCCAGTATATGTCAGACATTTCCAGCCACTATGGAGATCTTGATCTATTATATGTCTTCAGCCTTTGTGGAGATCATGGTCCTTTGTATATCTTCATCATGGAGATTCTGATCTATGTATATTGTACGTGGCAATGACCACATATGTGTTATCATCTTTCATGCCTATTCATGGCCATTGTACTCTTATGTATCCAAGACTGCTATATGTATTTGCAGTTATATGCAAAGTTGTATTATGGTATTATGCTGATTGGTTGGCTGGTCTTCCATTTGGGTACCTTCATCACTTCACTTCTGAGATGGACTTATAATGTATTTCGGCCATCGTATAACCTCTCTGATCTCATACATTAGGGGGCATCTGTTATAGCGGATTTCACCACACTAGGTGAATCACACATTGTATGGCCTTCCCCTGTCCCGCTGCAGACTCATTAGCCCCTATGGACCACTTTTTGTCTTTTGATGTATCCTTCCTCATCCCTAAAAACATAAGAAAAATGATATACGCGGCCTTTTCCCTGATAACCCCGTACATACGCGGATATTCCCTCTATAGTCGCGTACATCGAGATGTGTACATAATCCAAATACTTTTGGAGAATTCCTTGACTTGGATCCAACTCATATGACTCCTGGCCTTCCATATGCCTTGAGATCGCACAGATTCAACCTTTCAGTGTCCATTTGAAAATCTATATAAGGAACCCATTGAGACATTGAAAGCATAAGAGAGAATTGAGAGTAACGAAACTATAGTCCATTGTTGCCAGAACTTATGCTTGAATCTACATCCCTTTGTCCCTTGGAGCACTGTTGTGTTCTTCCCAAGCTTTCATTTTGCTAGTAAGCTTGCTATCGAAGTGATGGAGGATTGAGGTGGTGGAGGCCCAAGTGGGGGATTCAGTTTCTCTGGTTCGCAAACGTGCCGTCAGAGGTTGTCACTTGTAATCTTTGATTCATATTAATAGAAATATCTTTTCCTGTCCAGTAATGTGTATTTGAATGAACATTGTATCCATTGGAATATGTCAAATGCTTATACATTATTGATTATATATGCTAGAATAGATCTAACACCATGAAATATAGTATGCTTGTATTGTTTACTTGTTGTTGAGGACGTGCTATAACAATTCAAGCTGAATATTGGAAAGCTCAACGGGGATCTACTTCAACCATCTGGAATAAGGTACAAGGTTTGATCCTTTAGTGTTAGATGTTTTTATTTCTATTGCATATTGGGAAAGATTCATTTCTGGAGTCTAGCTGTCTGTTGTGGCACCCCAAGCCATAGGAATTTCTCTCCATAACAGGTAGTTGTACGTTAAAATTTATGTAGTAACTTGAGTGATATGTTATAGATGTGTTCGGGCATCGTAAAACGTAGGAGCTATCATTAATTGTCAGCATTACATTCTGGGACTCATGCGATTCTTCCATGTACTGTCGGTATATCAAACAGCCTTTCACGTACCCTTGAGGTATATAGAAATGTACTTCATGTACTCGATTGTATATCGGAAGGACCCTTGTGTATAGTTATGCATTAGACAACACTACTACCGATTTGAGCTCCCACGTACCTTGAGTATATCGAGAGACCCCACTAGGGTACCTTATCTATCTGAGAAAATCCCTTTCGCCGTCTTGTTTGGAGCCATACACCAAAAACAACATTCGGGGAGATTACTATGCATGTACCCTTGAGGTATATCGCGAGTGGAACCTTCTTGACAATCCTAGAGAGAGACCTGACTTTTGAACTCCTCCTATCATTTTAAGTCTGCTTGTTTTTGACCTATAGTTTGAGTAGGGAAGTCTTTTGGAGTGTTTTCCTAGATTTTCAGACCCTAGGTTAGATAGGCACTATACAAAATAGCTGTGTTAAGATAGTCCAGAAGAGTACAGGTCTTGCCACCTAATTTTATTCCTGTTTTAGGAGAAAATCCAATGGAAGCTATCGACCAGGGAGCTGCTACCACCTCCCAAGTGGGAGATAATGTGGTGGTGGAATGTGGAGTACCATATTCTTGACACTTGCCTCCCCTAGTCCAACAACCTCCTTGGGGAGATTCATCGTTCCATTCTCCCTTAGAATGTCATGTTGATGATACCCATATGGACTTTGGTCCTAATGCTCCTTTTTGGGAGACACCTATCGGACAAGCCATTGCCTCATTTGGCACCCGTGTAAGTTCTCTTGAGAGTGAAGAAGAACGCAGGAAATACCGTCCTGCTATTCTCCATGCATAGGAGGTATAAAATTAGATTGATAACCTATTAGGCTCTACACTAGTACGATCCACATCCCTTCCTGTGGGATATCATTCACTAACCTATTCTATGAGACCCATTGAACCGATTATAGATCGTCCATTAACAACCCATATCCTAGGTCAAATTTCCACCCCTCTCACCTCTTATGTTATGTCTGTTCCAAATCCTCCCAGGTCTTTTGCATATGGGGCCCAACCTTCAATTATTGTTTCGTCAGTACCTTTGAATGCCGGGGTGAAACCCCCGGCATGACCTACGTTATCTGATACTGGAGTTGTACCTAGTCAAGGGAAAACCTTTAACATAGAAACATCTACATTTTTTGTCCCTCCCACCCACACTAATGTGATAAATCCCCCATCTAGTTCAGGTCATCCATTGGGGGTACAACCTGTTACCATTCAGTATTCTAGTGGTTATGGTTATCAAATACTTGTAGGTAATCATCCATCTAATCCTACATAAATTCCTTATACTGTAATTCCATACCTTGGTAACACTTTTACACCATGGGGGAAACCCAACTAGTCTTACATGCTAGTCATGGGAGGGATACCTATACATACTATTGGAGGTGTAGGAGGACCACCTTATGTAGGTCCTCCCCCTGGGGGACCTCATGGTCTTGGAGAATCTAGCAAATTTCCTCCTTATGGTCCTAGGGGACTTGGTTTCTTTCCTCCTTATGGATCTGGAGGGTCTAGTGGCCCTCCACCTAGTGGCTTCGGTGGCTCTGGAGGCTTACCACCTCCTAGAGGCTCTGGAGGGTCTGGTGGTATGCCTCTTGGTGGTCCTAGTGGTCCTGGATGTCCTGGTTGTCCTGGTGGTCCTGGTTTTCCTGGTTGTCCCAGTGGTCCTAGTGGTCCCAACAACTTTGGTGGTCCTCCTCCTGGAGTCCCTGGTGGTCCTAACGGTCCTAATTCCAAAAATCAACCCCCCATGGGTGAATCCTCCGATGGTTCTTCCTCACAACAACCTGTTTATCAGTCTACCTATGGCCCTACTGGTAATTATATGCCATATCAATATTACTAGTATGTGCAAACAAATAGATAGTTACCTTTCTTAACAACTTTGGACTTGCGTGATTGTCCAAGTTGATTAATGATCCCATTCAATACAATCCCTCGTGGCCTCCCATTCTGGTAAAGTTACCATCAGATATTCTGAAATCTGATGGGAAGCAGGGTGAAGATCCATGGAACCATGTTATGAACTTTCATTTGTGGTGTTCCTCGAACTCCCTCATGGATGATTCCATTCAGTTACGACTCTTTCAGTGAACTTTGACCGGTACGGCCGCGAAGTGGTACATTAAACTCCCACAACATTCGTTTGTGGATTTTGTCTCATTGACAACCGTATTTCTCATGCACTTTCAACTCCCTATCCGTTATGAAACATGCACTGAAATTTTAACTTCTCTGCGATAGAACACCTCCACCCACATTTCTAATCATATTCATGAGTGGAGAAGGCAGTGAAGGATTATTAAGGCCCCTATTTTGGATTAGTTGTTAGCTGATTGGTTCACTAAGTCCTTGTTACCTCCTATTGCCCGAGATGTGGCCATGGGCAGTGGCGTTACCGAAGAGCATGCTATTAGTTGGGCATAGTACCTAGACTTGGTCTATTCCTAGTCCGAGACTCTTTATGGCCTGATTCCTCAAGCTCCTTGCCCCAGCACTGACCCTTCCAAGCCACCATCATAAGTACCTATTGATGGGATTGTTGGTTCAATCCAGTCCCCATCCGTAGTGAAACTTGCCAAGCAAACCCAAACCACTACTCCTTCGACTCCCAAGGTTTCTGTCGAGGCCAATTCTATTCAAAGTACTCAAACCTCAGGTAATAAAAAGAAAGGTAGAAATCGAAATAAAAAACCTTGAAACCAATAGGAGACCCCACGATCAACCAATAATGACAACAACAAAGGGAAAAGGAAGGCTAAATATCCTTGTCTATTATGTAGTGGTGACCATTTTTCAAAGGAGTGTCCTTGTCTGGACAAAATCTCCCAGTTTCTGAAGTCTAATCCCGCACCTGCGGTACTTATGGATCCCTTTCCCTCTCAACAACAACTGGTAGACCACATGTATAACTAGGGTAACTCTAGTTCATCGGAGGAAATTTGTATGATGTCCTTGGATACCATCCATCTGCAAACTCAAAGCCAGAATTATGATAAACCTGCATATAGGAAAGAAGATCCATCTTCTTTAAGGAAAGCTCCCTCTACTAGTTCTCCGTAATCCTCGTCTACTATTCCCTTGTCTATTGAGAGGCCTACTCTCAACATGATTTTTCACCCACCAAAGAGTACTCTTCGAAAGGTTGTCTTTAATCCCAATGCCCAAGATGCTCAATTCTATAATGTAGTTAAAGATCTCACTCAGGCACCTTGTACAATGTCTACCCTAGAAGTACTCCAAAGTTGCCCCACATAGCACAAGAACTTGTTGATAACTTTAGGAGCTGTAGACCTGGATAACACTAACTTGATTCACTTCAATGTTGAGAACTATAAACCTATATTACCACATAAAATAACTTTTCAGATCATTACGAAAGTAGTGGGAAAGAAAGTCTTTCGAACGGTATTAGATGAAGGAGCTTCGACCTCGATGTTATCTTTGACTTGTTGGAAAGCTCTTGGCTCTCCCAAGCTTGTTACATCACCGATGACCCTTAAAGCCTTTGATGGATGGGGTTTCCAACCCCATGGTCTCATATCAGCCCTCGTAGTCGAGCTGAGGGTCAAAACTATTTCCATCCAAGTATAAGTGGTGGATGCCCCTTTGGATTATAACCTCCTTTTAGGAAGGAATTGGTTCTATGCCATGACTGTTATTTCTTCAACAGTATTTCGAAAGTTCCAATTACCACATCTTGGGAGAATTGTTACCATTGAACAGCTTGATTTTCATACGCTGGATGTTACTACTTCCATGGCTAATGACATCCTCATGTTAGGTCAGTCCCCTCCTCCTTACCAGTCGATTGGTGTAGGTATGCTGAAGGATTCATCCCTTATGGGGATTTTTCCCTCTACTCCTCCTAGAACGAATACCATGACAGTACATATGATCACCTCATTTGATTTTGAGTCCAAGGGCCAAAATGTTGTTGTGTCCACCTCGTTGAGCCCACACGAAGCTATGTATGACACCATTCAAACTTGTTTCGATGATCACACTAATGATATTCATTTGGTGGCTCCGGATCCTTACCATTTGCCGTACTAGTTAGAACCTTCTCTTCTTATTCTAGATTATCTCTCTGAGACTTTTCCTTTCGACAAGTCCATTATAGAGATCATGAACATGGATGAGCCCATTTTGGAGGATCACCATCATAGATCCATGTTCCTCCCCAATACCAGTTTGGGCAGCCATGATTTTGCATCCTTCCTTCCTACTGATATTGTCAACATTCTGCAAAGTCATATATTGTTGCAAGACATAGATTCTGATGGAAACCTTTGCAACATCACTCAGACAAACCCAATTGACATATTAGCCAAGCCTGATGTTATTAAGCACATTCATGTTGGGAAGAACTGCTCCACAGATGAATCTGAAGCATATAAGGCACTTTTTAAGGAATTCCATGATATTTTTTCCTGGTCTTATGAAGAGATGTTGGGGATTTACCCTTCCATTGTGGTCCATGAGATTAAAACTTATCCCACAGCTAAACCTATCAGGAAGAAACTTAGGAAATTCCATCCTAGGAAGGCCGCAACTATTAAAGCTGAGATTGAGAAACTTCTAAAAGTTGGTTTTATTTATCCTATACCTCTGACGGAATTGGTATTGAATATTGTCCCTGTCAATAAAAAGTAGGGCACCATTAGAGTCTGCATCGACTTTAGGGATTTAAATAAAGCTTGTCCCAAGGAAAACTTTCCTACACGACATATTAATCATATTATCGACAACTGTGCTAGAAGTGTCATCTTTTCATTCATGGATGGCTTCTCCAGCTACAATTAGATTGAGATATTTCCCTCTGATCAGCATAAGATGACATTAATTTTCCCATGGGGAACCTTTGCATATAAGAAGTTACCTTTCAGCTTGAAAAATTTTGGAGCCACGTTCCAGCATGCGATGTCCTATGCATTTCATGACATTAAACATATTGTTGAACTGTACCTTGATGACCTCCCTGCTCATTCACAACGATGGTAGGACCATCCTGGTCATCTTAGAGACATATTCCTGAGATGTCATCATTATAATATATGGCTCAGTCTGTATAAATGTGTTTTTTCCGTTGAGATGAGACATCTACTTGGCTTTGTGGTATCCAAAGATGGCATCCAGATTGATCCTTTGAATATTTCCACTATCATTAATCTACCAGCCCCAACCAACATCCTTGAACTCCAAAGTTGGTGGGGGAAGGCAAACTTTCTCTGCCATTTCGTATGCAATTTCACTGAGATAACCCACGGTTATATGAATCTCCTCAAGAAGAATACTCCATTCTTCTAATATGACCAAGCCCAATGCACCTTTGATAATCTTAAGCACGCTCTGACTCATTCACCCATGATACACCCTTTGGATTATTCAAAGGACTTTCTCTTGTATATTGCTACCTCTGCTACTAACATCGCCATGGTTTTAGTGCAGGACAATCTCCACGGTGAGGAGCATGTGATTTATTATGCCAGTAAGAATCTCATTGATTATGAAACCCGTTATTCACATGTGGAGAAGCTAGCTTTGGCCACGGTCATTGCTATGCAAACATTTCATCACTACATTCTGCTTCACACTACCACTGCATTGGCATACTAGGAACGCGATGTACTACATTATGACTTGTCAGGTACTTGGGGGCAAGTACTCCCATTGGATCATCATCCTTTAGGAGTTCAATCTCGAGTTTTCCAAGGATACATCAAAGAAATCCTTGGTTTTTGCTGATCTTATGTGTGACCTTCCTGGTGCTTACACAGAATCTGATCCCAGCGTTTCATTTGCAGATGAATTCCTATTCCTAATTAGCACTACTGATCCTTGGTATGAATATTTGTTGATTTATCTCCAGACGCAGCGTTTTCAGCCACATCTATCTCGCGATGATCATCACCGCATGCATCACCACCTGAAGTACTATCTTATCTTGAATGATACCTTGTATAGACCTGGGATTGACTCCATTCTCCAGTGATGCCTCACTCATGAGGAGGCTGAACATGTGCTGAATGATTTCCACTCTAGAACATGTGGCATCCATTTATCTGGGATGGCTACAACCTAGAAAATCCTTCGTGCTGGCTATTTCTGGCCTTCTGTCTTCAAATATTGTCATGAGGCTATTAAGAAATGCCCACCTTGCCAACATTTTTATTCCAAAAATTACACCCATCCTTCTCTGGTTCACCCCGTCATTGTTGTTGGCCCTTTTTCCAAATGGGGGATTGAATTCATGCATTGTAAGCCTACCTCATCTGGGGGGCATGGTTACATCATCGTAGCCATGGATTATTTCACAAAATGGGATGAGGCCATGCCTACATATGTAGAAGATGGTAAGACTGCCACTCTCTTCTTGTTCAATCATATCATAGCTAGACTTGGAGTTTCGCAGTCCATCGTCATCGATCACGGATCTCATTTCTGTAATCAAATGATGGAGGAATTGAGTGCCAAGCTAGGTTTTCGCCATGAAAACTCTATGTCGTATTATCTGCAAGCTAATGGTCAGGTAGAGGCCATTAACAAGGTTTTGAAAACTATGCTTCATCGGATGGTTGGAGATCATAAATCCAATTGGAATATCATTCCTTTTTCTTCTCCTTGGGCTTATCAGACTTCCATGAAAATAGCTAGTGGTTTCATGCCATTCCAGCTTGTCTAAGGACTTGAAGCTGTCTTGCCAATCCAATTTCAGATTCCATCTTTACAACTTCCTGTCGAACCTCTCCCAGACATTTCCACAAAGGAAGTAATATTTTTGTACCTAAATAACCTTGATGAGACTCGTAGAGATGCTGCCTTGGCTAATGAGGCACATAAGAAACATGTCAAGGCGCAGTACGATAAATCCATCCAACCTCGTGTTTTCAACGAGGGTGACCTAGTTTTGACTTATGACCAGAGATATGACAAGATAGGGAAGGGTAAGTTTGATTTCATGTGGTATGGACCTTTCGTTATTTCCAAGGTGCTAAATAAAGGAGCCTATGAGTTAGTTGATTATGATGGAATCCCTTTGGGGAAGCCTTGCAATGGGTTGTACCTGAAAAGGTACTATGCCTAGGTTGTCTTGGATGGTATCTTGTATATATGTATATTGATTGACTTTCAGTGTGCTTTTAGTATTTTCAAGATGGTTTTGAGTTTTAGTGTCTGCATCTGTTTATACCATGTTTTGGTCACACAGATGTCTTTCTACGGCTTTGCTGATGGTGCTTGATACCACACCTTGAATCTAGCCTCGGCTGCTTGGGTTCTCTATTCCCAAGCTGAATATTTGGACAGTTCAGGAGCGGTTTGCTTAGGTCTCGTTACTAATAACATCGTCGAATATGAAGCAGTCATCGGTATTCTAACTGAAGCTGCCTCCCAGGATGTTCGTGATCTAGTATCTTTGATGGACTCTCAGCTTGTGGTTTGTCATTTAAACCATGTCTACACCATTAGGATCCCGGCGCTCCTCCACCTCTTCCATAGGGTACGTTTGTTAGAAACATCATTTGGAACCATTACCTATAGGCATATCCCTAAGGAACATAATGTATTTGTTGATTCATTGGCTAATTTGATCCTAGATTGGCATATTGCCCATTCATGACATTAAATCAAACGTGGTATATTGTAAATAAACATTTAAAGACACATAGAACGCATAGAAAATGCATTTATTCATTTGAGACGTATAAACACTGTGTAAAAGTATGTATATATATATACGAAAAAGTTTCACAAAAATAGGTCCCAAGACCTCATCTAAAGCACATAGGATTTCAGGAAAGATCATCATACAAACAATCCTAAAGCTATCAGCTTTTAGTATACATGTCTCATTCACTAATGTTTCTTATGATAGCACATCACTGCTTGAGCCACACTACATAGTAGCCTACTGAATCGGCTTGGTACTCCCGCCGTAGATCTCTGATATCTAGTTGGGTGGTCATCTATATCAACATCTGGGAAGTGCAGAGTCAAACTCTCTAGGTTCTCCTCTAGCTCCTCGATGATATCATCACCCTGTGGCATGAAGAGAGCTTTGGCTCGCCTGTCTAATGGAGATTCTCCTCCAGGCCTCACTGCTCCAACATCTGCATGAAGACAAACAAGTCTCGTCATTTATCATAAAAATTATAAAACATAAAAAACATAAAAACATTTTCCATTGTTAGGGTTTCTTGCTTCTTACAAATGTCACCCCACTTCCCTCTAGGTGGGAGTGGTAGGTTAGGATCACCTGTAAAATCTGTGCCTACATAGGCATAGTCCTAGACCATGAGCATCTGATCGCGTAGCCATTTGAAGAATGGATCACCGAACTTCACTCTTCCCCTACTTGCCCCTATGTGCGCCATGACCCAGACCCACCTCAACATACGGGGGTCTCGTGCTCTCAGACTCTGAAAAGCCACCTGGGGCATCATCTGTGGGACCCACTCAAATAAGAAGCAAGCTAAGGTTGAACCAAAGTCGAACTGCTTCAGCTCTTTTTGCCGACATTTAGTCAACTGATCCTTGAAGATTGGGAGCAATGCTTCTACCCAGTTGAACACTGTAGGTGCCATAGCCTCTAGGACTTACAACATATGTGCCCTGGAATCTTGATGCACACCCTAGCTCCCTGCCACCCTCTACATGGTGAATAGGACAATCTGTAAAGCCATGTTTGTCACTTCCCTGATGGGGATTTTCTTCCCCGATGTACCTATACCTAGTACATAGTGCTGATCTATGAGGTCTATGGTGGTAATGTCCCCGCCAAAGTCAGTGAGATGGGGGAACCCCATCTAGATAGGCCAGTTAGGAAGTAGATATCCTTTACCTCCACTGTAAGTATGTGTGCCCCCACCTCGAAATACTATTGTTCTGGATTCCACATTCTCAGTATGTGTTACAGTAATCTCTTGCGGGACACCATGCTTGGTGTCTATAAGAACTTTAAGAGCCCATAGTTCCGGAGTGCAGCAATACAAACCACATTCCTTTTAGCAGCAGCATCATCATCATCATGTGTTCTTTCCTTCCATATCACCATATTTTGGACACCTAGACCTGCAAAAAACAACAATGGTATGCATTAATATCATCCTTGAGTCATTGCAAATCAAAAGAATGAATTATATTTTTCCATATCATTTGTTTAACTTCTCCATGGTTGGCACCGCCTGTGCCCCATTTGAGACAGGCGGTGGCACTGCTTGTCCACTGTATTCTTGGTGTGGTTCTCAAGCAGTACTGTGTATCCCCTAAGGGGTAGATGTGGTGCCCACATATTGGATTTTAGGGCTTGCCAAATAGGCTCCAAACCCCACCAAATCCCAAAATAGAAGCTATGAAATGAAAGATAATGGTCTTAGCTATTACCTGCATCTGACAAGACTGAAAACAGGCAGTGGAGACTCCCAGTATCAGCTGTGAAAGATCTAGCTAGAAAATCCTCTAAGTGCTCTCTGCTAGAGGTAAATAGTGAAATGTTTTGATTTTTTACTATTTACTTGCCTTATATAGACATTTTTTGGGTCTACCTTACTATAGTTTTGATATTACATCATGTTTTGGTCAAAATCTATTTGTCATAATCCTTTAATGTTGATTTTGGATGCATTTAACACTTGTGTATGAGTCGTCTGTAGGTTGACATTAGTAAGAAGCTTTGGAAAGTTTGTTTATGGCTTTTTCATACTTTCACAAAAATGGAAAAGGTTATCGAGCATTTATTACGATACTTTGTCATGCTCGTAAAAATATAGTATCAAAGTTCCAAGTCCAATGCAAGTTTCTTTCCAAGCTCATAAAATATGACATTGTGTAAAGAAGCGTCATGGAGTTCTCTTTTCACCTCTTTTTTAGGATCCTTAAACACGAAAAACTCATCAAGTCCATTTTCGATTCTTTCTAGGCTCATAAAACATTACGTTCCGTAAAGGAACCTCATGGAGTTCTCTTTAAACCCTTTTCAAGCTCCCTAAATACGAAAAGATTGTCGATTGATCTTGTCTTCTTCACGCTCGTTAAAGTTTTTGAAGAGTCGTCCATCCGACGGTAGGTTATCTCTTTCTTGGTTCAGATAGGACTATTTACGAGAAAGGAACACTCCAGCCAATCATGACTAGAAAAGTTCTCTAAGGTATGATTTTATACTTTTTCATGCCTAAGAGACTAAATCATACAAAAAAGGACCCCCATGGAGTTTTCTTCTGTATTCATTCAGATTCTCTAAACATGGATGATATCGAGTTTTCTTTTACTGGACTCGTTAAAATTAAACATTGAGAGACCCATTTTGGGAATGAACCCCTCCTCTCTCAGGTTCATAAAACATATGAGACTTGACTTGTCTTCTGACAAGATATATCGAGTGTTTGTTACCCTCTTTGAACTCGTAAAACTAAAAAGAGGCACTCATCGATCATGATGGGCAAAATGGGAAGGGAATCATTTTCTAAATAATGGCAATTATTTGTCATTAACTTTGAACATGGAACTTTTCTGCATAATCATGTCAGTCAATTGGGTATTTAGCTGATCTCTGTGACGATCCACTTTCATGAGTCATGTCAATCCTTTGAGTCTTTCAAAAGAATGCATTGTCCATTGTCGTATTGTGTATCTGTCCTATCTAGTGATGCTGCCAAGTCATTTTGTCGTGCCGCCCGATGTTCAAAGGGGATCTGAAGAAGTTTTACCTCTATAGTCTACACAATCTTTGTGTCAGTATCTTTGAGTCAGTCATATGGTTACTACATTCAAATCATTCCAGAACTATGTTTTGAGTTTCATGTCATCGATGTGGGACTCATCGTAGCCCTCCTTCGACGAGACTATTCCCGTCGACATCAGCTCATCATCCGGGAAATAGTCTTAGAAACAATATTTAGTACCTTGAGATATGTATGCCTTAATGACAGATTCTCTCGCTCTCAACATAGGTTCACATCATTTACCTTTGATTGATAGAATCGACTAGGTGTTCGACATCAGGACATCTATTCACACTCAGTAGATTGTACTAGAGTACCTTGGGAATCATTGATATTAATGGCGATCTCCCTCGCACTTGTTAATGGTTCACATCATTGGCAGGTAATCAAGTGCTTTCTACCATGTTTGACTTCAGATCATTGTAATCACATTGATGGAATCGTACTTTATGGAAGACGAGACGAAGACCCTGGGCATTTGTTTAAAAGCGATCATTGCTTTTTCCCCAGGTTGCGATGGAGTTTTGTATATATAGCATGGATCCACATTTGTATGGTCATGGCTATGCTCAAATTTGCATCTGTATGACATAGATCTATGTTGTATGTCTGGTAGCTATGTCCAAGTTTGAGTCCTTTATCACATGGATCTACGATGTATTCTAGTAACCATGCTTGTTTTTTCCAATCATGGATCTACCTTGTATTGGTCTGCAGCTCTGAGTTTGGTTACTTGTGTCTATGAGTCAACATACTAATCTACTACAGATTCCTACTTGACTACATACTCCAATCGAGTCGACATTTTCATCTCCTAGTGATGACTTGTTCTCAAAGCTCTCATTTATCGTATCACTCTAAGAATCATGCTTTGGGGGGCCTCCTATTATACCAAAATCTTATCACCAGCATGTGATAAGACAGTTGACATACCTACTTGCCTTGAATCCCAGCTTCCGGAGTGGAAACTAAATGGTTTTTCATCAATATGTCATACAAATTCCCAGCACCGCACATTCCCCTTTATCCAAGAGCGGTACCCCTGCTCGCACTGCCTTTCATCGGTTTCCCACAAGTGGTGCCACCACCCATTTCCCTTGTTCCATCGGCGGTAATTATGAAAACCAATCTATCATAGAAGGAGAGGCGTGGTACCGTGGGTAAAACGGGAAAAATAGAAGTTTCTCAAGGCTTCTAGATGATAATCCTCGTGTACTGCCTTATCCCTAATGTTGTGGGTTGGTTGAGCTTGAGATCCATCATCCTAGGATCTTAGAGGCCACCTCACCCACTAATTTCTCAACCACCTCTATCCATTAAATCCCTATAAATATGACCTCATAGCCATGGTTGAGGGGAGAACATTGAAGGTATTGTTATGCTCTTGGATTGATTCTTGGCCCAAGATCATATAGAGAGAGCATAGAGAGCTAGAGTTGGATATTTTGGGGATGAAGAGTTGGTTTCATGGAGATGCATGTCAACACTAAGGCTTGGTTGTAAACTTCTTCATATTTCTAATGCAAGTTGATTTCTGTCCCACATAGGATGTTGTTGTTGTGATTTCGCATATATATGTTGCTAGATTCCTTAGTCACTAGCATATATTAGTAGATCATATTCTAGTTTCTTTGATTCGTTTCGTGTTGATATTTTTACAGGTACACAGGTGAACTATCAAAGGCTTGTATTCCAGATATCTACAGCGTCTAGGGAGAGTCTTCAACCTCTGTCCTCTATTTGTTCTGGATCTGAACCATTCAGACCAGTGGAACACCTTACTATCTGCAAGAGGTGAAATATTCCAGCTAACAAACCTAGAGGTCCCTGTATCATGCTTTCATTAACCTCATTGATGCATTCCTCGGACCACTTGAGAGGAGCCCTTAGTGCCTCTCAGGATGGTTGTTTCTCACGTGCTCGACTCCAACTATATCATCGGACCGTTGAGATTCCTATAGGGTATAGGTCCATGCAGTATTTGGTCGAAGACCCCGAATGTCACCTAACTCTAGCAGATTGATGAGTTTTTTTGAGGGACCTAAACAGGTTATGTCCCTTATGATTTCTGGGTTGCGTTGGAGACAGTGTTCAGAAGCCCCAACAACCCTTCTATATAGATTTATGATTGATGCAGCATACCTGTACCATAGAGACTCTAACTCTCGATCAGTGAGTCCATACAGCTATGTACTATTCCAGATCCAGCAAGCCGTCAGTCATGAAGATATAGCATTCCATGAGAATTCCATAGGTCCAATATAATAGTTTTTCATATCGGTATTGTATTCAGCCTCTCATTGACGCAACCACTATTTATCATCAGTTGTATATGATTGACTCTTGTATTATAGAGCATAGATCACATTATTCATTCGACATTGTTATGAGCATGGGGATGCCCACCTCATCCATATACATGTCACACATTATTTGTATCTCACCCATTGATGGGAACCATATTATTATAAAAACCAAAAGCCACCATTCCCCATCCCAGGAAGCACGACCTCTCCACAAAAGATCCTATGATGTATGTCGGCCATACGATGAGCTCCTACCCTCACACATCAGGGGGGAATTTGTTAACCCAAAAAATCCCTCACTCAGCTCTACATGGCCTACACCACGTAAGGACACCCATGCACAACCCTCATTTCACCCCATTAGACCCCCACACCCTAAAAAAATCTTAAGAATGAGCAAAAGGGATTAAAAACCCCAAAAAAGAGCCTAAATAGTTCTCCTAGGGGATAAAGCCTCCAAAAAGGGCATAAAACCCCTCAAAGGAGCTAAAAACCGCAAAAGGAGCTAAAGATAGGGAATAAGGGGCTAAAAGCCCAAAAAAGGGGCTAAAGCCCCAACCAGGGGCTTAGAACCCTAAAATCCCAAAAAAAGCTTTAAATAGAGGGGTGGGGGTCACTCTCAAATGAGTTCCCCCTTGCATGTTGTTATGCTACCCAAGTGGATGCCTTGAGACCCTTTGTCTCTCAAGCCACCCACACTCCCTCTCCTCCATCCTCCATTGAGCCATAGCTCCCCCATCCAAGAGAGGTACTTCTCCAAGCTAGGGCATGGTGGCCCATTCCATCAAGAGAAGGTATACCAGTTTTATTTTCTATATTTTATTTCCTTTCTAATCCATTGTTTGTTTGTAGTTTTATTGCCTAACTTGTTTCTGTAGGTATTTTGGTTCTAACATTTGTTTGCAGGTAGCTGGAGCTAAACTTTAACAATGTTTGCAAAGGGGTTTTCAGCCATTTCTCTTCCTTTCTATTCTTTATTTTGTTTCTATCTATTTTTCCTGCATTTCACCACCAGGAACCTATCCTTCCATCCGATAGACGGAAAGTATCCATTCCTACTCTATAGCAAGGGAGAAATCCCTACTACAAGGACTTTTGGTTGACCCTATAAAAATTGCGCTCATTTTGAGCTGTGCCCTGCCTACTAATGTGAATATTCTTAGAACAATGTTGGCACACATAGGGTATTATCACAAGTTCATAAGAGGTTATGCTACCATCACAACCCCTATGGAAAAATTGTTAAAGAAAGATGCAATATTCATATGGGGTCAAGAGTTCCAAGGGAGTTTCGACACGCTGAAGGTCAAGATGGATTCTTCACCAATATTGGTTTTCCTTGATTGGAACAAGGAGTTCGACGTCCATGTGGATGCATCATCTGTTGCGCTGGGAGTGTTTCTTATGCAACCAAGAGAAGGAGATCTAGATCACCCAATTGGTTTCACTAGTCAAAATTTGTCCTTTGTAGAGAAATACTGTACAAACACAAAGAGAGAAGGTATGGCGATGGGATATGTGCTACAGAAGTTTAGGAATTACATATTAGGAAGTCATTTCAAGATGTTTACAATTCACTCTACTCTGAAGTACCTTGTCAATAAGACTGTGTTGGGGGGGAAGATATGCCACTGGATACTTCTCTTTTACGAGTTTGGTTTTGAGATAATTGTGAAGTCGGGTCGCTCGAATGTTGGCCTTGATCATTTATCATGAATTAAAATAGGTAAAGAACATATAAATATTTAATATGGACTTCTGGATGTGAAGCTGTTCAGATTTGACATGGCTGATGACTATTCTGATCAAATAATCTAGTTTTTGGTGACGGGAAATGCACTGGAGGATTTTTCAACAAGTCAGAAGAAGCAGTTGGTAGTTAAGGATTCATATTTCTAGTTGATTACTAGACAACTATATAAGCTAGTCCCAGATGATATTTTGCAGCGATGTGTCTTACCGCATGAACAATGGAATATCTTGGTAGAGGCACATGCGGGAGTTTTTGGGGGACACTATGGAGGTCGAGCTACTGCAACGAAGGTACTTTGCATAGGTATTGGGTGGCACACTCTTCATAATGATGTGATGGATTAAGCGTGGACCTGCAATGTCTGCCAATGAATTGGAAATCCATCAAGGAGGGATGAGATGTCACTGGTACCTCAGGTAACATTGCAACCATTTGATAAATCGGTGGTGGAATTTGTGGGACCAATCAACCCACCTAGGAAGAGAACTAGTGCTTGATACATAATTACATCGAGAAACTATTTGACGAGGTGGGAAGAGGCCGCACCATTCATGGATTGCACCGCTGTGACAACAACAAGGTTCTTGTTTGAGAACATTAATACATGGTTTTTATTCCCAGGGATATTGACGAGCGACCAGGGGAGTCACTTTATCTATTGCACAATAAGCACATTGATGGAGTATTTGTAGATAGAACACAATCAGAGTACCCCGTATCACCCACAAGAAAATGAGATGGTGGAGGAATTCAACAAAATATTGGAGCACGTGCTTACGAAGGCATGTAATGAAAACCACGATGACTGGGATTTGAATATTCCAATAGTATTGTGGGCATATCACATCACTTGCAAGAGATTGACAGGGAAAACACCATTCAAATTGGTACATGGCCAATAGGAATTCATGCCTATGGAGTACATTGTTCTGAGTCTACACATTACAACATTGATAGGCATGGATGATGAAGCAGCTCTATAGGAGCATGCATAGAACTTGGTACAACTTGATAGGAACACTTTATTGTAGGTTTCCACCAGCGTGTTGAGAAGGATCGACAAAATTCTTGGAATGATTTCCACATAAAGAAAAAATAGTTTTAGCAAGGAGACTTGGTGTTGTTGTACGAAAACAAGTTCAAGAAGCATCCAAGTAAGTTACACATGCATTGGTTAGGTCCATATATTTTTCATTCCATTACTTTAGGAGGTGCAGTTCAACTACAGCAGTTAGATGGAGCACTACTTCCAAATATTGTGAATGGTAGCAGGATGAATCCCTATAGGACGCGCTCAGAACCATGCAATACTTGAGGCACTGTGCACTAAAAAAAAATGTAGGAAGGATGGATAGAAAGGAGGGCGTGTCACGAGGAAGTGGTTGTGCAAGAGTAGGATTCAGTAGCATAATTAGGAGGTCATGCTCTGACAGTTCCAGGGATTCCCAGAACATCAAATCAACAATAAATGAATATAGTTAAAATAGTTAGCCAGTGGCACTTGTTGAAGCAACGAGCATTTATTGTCGATCTGACCGTTGGATTGACAGAATAATCGAAGGGTTCAGGTTGTTAATGAAGGATTTGGTCATGATCAGTGGAATTGATTCGACAATGATGAGGATGGATCGACGTGATTCTATAATAAGGGATCGAAGCAGTTAGAAGAAACCATTATGCATAGTTTGAGAGAAGCTAGAGAGTTGTAGAGTGAGTTACCAAGTTAATCTGATTAAAGTGAGTGTATTGCTAAGTGCTTTAATGTTAAGGACTATTGAGTCTAGCAGGGAATTGGTGCGGCATGCAGAGTGACCTGGTCATAGTAGAAATTTTGAGTCAACGAGATTCGCGAATCAGACCAGTAACTATAGTGGAAGAAGTAGCCAGTATGCCAATCGGATCATCATAAATAATTCCACCATTTTCATGCCTTTTCATTAGAATATGTATTGAAATAAAATCTCCTAATATAATGCGAGATACCTTCTCTAAAGCTCACTCTATAAATTTTTCCTAACACCACTATAGAAGAGGAACAATTCTTGTATCTAAATAAACTCGATGAAACATGGTGCGATGTTGCCTTAGAAAATGAGGCACTTAAACGGTAGAAGAAAGCTCAATATGATAGAACTGTTAAGCCCCGCTCTTTCGATGAAGGAGATATGGTCTTGACTTTTGACTAGAAGCATGATAAGCTGGGGGAAAGGAAATTCGAATCAATGTGGAATGGTGCTTACATCATCAGTCGCATCTTGGAGAAGGGTGCATATGAGTTAGTAGATTATGATGGGATACCCTTCAGTAAGCCCTGTAATAGGCTCTACCTTAAAATATACTATGCCTAGGTCATCTAGCATAGAATATTTGTAAATATTGCTTATAGATTGTTGTGTGTCTTATTTTGAAAGTGTGGCTTTTTGTGTGATCTAAAATGTGTTTTTCAATATCTACTTATGTATACCTTATGTCTAAATGGACATATGACTACCTTTACCAGTTTTTCCAATGGTTCTAACCATTATATATTAAATCTTGCATCAGCAGCTTGGGTATTCTACTCTCCTATAGGTGATCTAGTGAGTTTAGGGGGTGTTTGTTTAGATCCCTCCACCAACAATCTGGTTGAATATCATGTAGTGATTGGATTGTTGTCAGAATCTCTAGCTAGGGATGTAAGAGATATTAGGGTTTACCTATAATCTAAATTAGTTTTTCAATGGCTTAATCGGGTCTACATTGTCTGAAACCCTCTACTTCTTCAAACGTTTCAAAGAGTTAGACTATTAGAAATATATTTTGAGTAGATCACATATCAACATGTTCTGAGACATCTGAACGTTGTGGAAGATTCCCTAGATAATTATGTCTTAGATTGGTACATTGCTCATAATTAAAAGTCCATTTATAACATAAATGACATACATGTAATTTCATAAGTAGGTATTTATTTCACACATCACATTTTTTACACACACAACTATAAATAAAAAGTTTTTTCATATATAAAATTGTAAAACGGAAATACAAAATTGGGCTAATGCATCAAGATTTCAGTTACCTCAAAGTTCAGAACTATAACAAGTTTAATATATATATATATATGGGGAGAATTTTGAAGCCTCGAAGCTTTTAGTGTACATATACAAAAGTGGAAAATCCTGATAAACTAGTCATCCTCCAGACGATGCTTGGTATAACATATAATAGCCTGAGCCACTCTATGGACTAACCTGGAAAACTATCCAAAGACCCCTGCAATATGGTGTTGGTAACACCTAGGTAGATCATTGGTGGTCACATCTAGAATCCCTATAGTCAGACGCTGCAACTTCTCCTCCAAATATCCAAGCTCCTCGTTTTCCTCGGAATGATAAGCCAGCATATCCCTGGTCCATGCTCGTCTCAAAATAAGTTGCATACCAGCTGGGTGTACTGATCCAATATCTATATAAAAACCATTTTCACTTATCTCAGTATTACAAAATAAAAATAAAATAAACTTGAAAAATTAAAAACATGGTGGATAGTATCTTTCTTACCTTAGTCATCCCACTCCTCCCCCTTAGGTAGTACGAGCTCCAGTTCATCCTAAAAGTATGCCCCCTCCTAGGCATAATCTTCAATCATGAGTAGTTGGCCCCTTAGCCAGTGTAAGAAGGTTGTTCCATAGACAACCTTGGGTCATCCGTCTCCATGGTGGGCCATGATATAAACCCACTTGAGCATCCTAGGATCCTCAAGGTCTAGTATGCTAACATTCACCTAATGCCTCATGTTGGGAACCCTCTACAAAATTAAATATACCACCACAACTCCATAGCCTAACTACTTAAGGGTCCCCCTCTTGAATTTGTTTAGTTGGTACTTTAGGCTTACCAACATGCCTTCACACCAGTTCAAGACTGTGGGACCCATGCACTCTAGGGAATAAATCATGTGTGACCTAGTATTAAGGTGAGCATGTGGAAATTGAACCCAATATATAGATCAATTACATTCACAAAATTCTAATCAAACATGCAAAATTCACACAAAAGGAGACTGAAATTGGAGCATAACTTAATCCTATATTGAATAAGTGTACATTAGCCAACCATATGAGGTAATAGGATTCTCAAATATATAATTACATGAGAGATTCAAAATCACTAGGTTGATATTCAAATTCGTCAAAAAGCGGGCTTACTAAAACAAGTCAAATCCCCCATAGGTGCAAAAAGGACTTTCCAAATCCATGAATATCCTCATGAATTAGATAAAGAAAGATGGAAAGCTAATAAGTGGTGGATAGACAACTCATTCATGCCTTTGTGTGGAGAAAATGAAGGAAGAGGATGTGGTAAAAAAACAAGGCAAGTTCCCCTAGACTAGCTTTTCCTTTATTCATTAAAACAGTTGTAAATCAAGGCAGCTTTCAGAAAAAGTAGATATGTGCTTTAAGGAACTAGGAATAAAGAATACATGCTAAATATGTTTCTAGGATGATTCCAAAGTGACCCATGACCCATTTTGGCAAGTATTGACTTCTAGGAACATGTAGAATTCAACTAGCATAGAGAGGGAATCTAGGAATCTTGTAATAAGACACACATGATTTAATTAATACCAAATATGGGTAACTATGGGTTGATTATTATAACACCCCCCCTTAATCTTGAATTTATGATTAAATATCAAAAAATTATAGGGACTAGAAACAAGTCTTAGTCACCCTTTTACATACCGCATGTCCATAAAACCAAGGAAAGAGTGTGAGAATTGCATCTCAAACTAGATCTAGGAGCTAGAACAATTTCACCATCAAAGTGTTTGACAAAAGATGCAAGAGAAAACAAAGAGACAGAAAATAGATGGAACAAAACATGTGAAAGGTGTTGATTACTTGTAATATTATTACCATACATCATTTACAATACAATGGACAAATTCGAGTGGCTCTGGAAGTGGATTTGAGTTGTGTCAATGTGAAAAATGACCTCAATCCCCACTAGGTGGACCAATGGAGACCCAACTCAACCCACAAAGAATCGAATTGATGTGTGAGTGTTGGTGAGTTATGTTGGGTCATTAAAGACTTGAAGGAATTCATGGGTGAGAAGACAGAGGCAAGTAGGGTGCTCTAAGTGGCAATAAATGCTCCTAGGAGAGCTAAAATAGTCCAAATAAACCCCTAGAGAACTCATTCAAACCAAGGCCCTACAAATCAGGAGGTAGCGCTCCAATGCATTAATGAGGGATCACATGGGCTAGGATGACCAAGACATGGTGCTTTTGTATGTGTGAACATGCCAAAATAACCAGATATATTGTTGTATTAACTCTCCTAAGTCTAAACCGTAGGACATAAATGAAATTTAGGAAACTCAAGTTAGCCTAAGGTCTAAACTATATACTAAGGATGTATTACTGCTCCTATACCCTCCCTTAATCTAGAATTTATAAAATTTAGTGATTTGAGGCCTTGGAAACTAAGGCACAAGTCACCTTTTAAAAATTTATTAATCCATGTAACAGAGGTAAGGAGGAAAACCTCATGGGAAAAACCTCCCCTGAAAAATGGACTATGAAACAGAAACAAAATATGCATATACTTCCAAACTAAAAAACACCTAGAGGAATCTTCTTCTTAGGAAGAAGTGGAATGTGCTCAATCAACTTAGGAAAAACTGCATGATGAATCCTTAGACCATGTAGAACAACTGAAATGCACTGATGGGAGAGCAAATGGCACTCTTCAGATTTTAACTTTAAACCAACAGGTGAGTAATTTGAACCAAACAGGATGCCATGTGAGGAATTCAAACCACACAAGATTCCATGTGTGAAAGATACTGTAAATGATTGAGAATAGGTGACCCCAAGTGAGTCATAAGGATCCTGAAGCATCAACTTCGAATAAAGGTTGTAATCTGCTACAAGAATGTGGAACAAAAGTCTTGAATGTGCCATTGTGATGGCAAAGGCTTCTCCATATTCATATGAACTTGAAGGGACTCTACTGGATATGGTGGAGGGATATGTGGGAAAAATAGTGTGAAGCAATGATAGATATTCACTTGACATCCAAACCTCTCCATCTTTCGAACCAATACTCTCATGTGAAGAAAACCCATCTTCTAGAGAAGTCTCGCTATGGACATCAACTAGAAATTCATGTTCCCCATTCGTAATAGAAGACATAGAGGAGAAGGGTGTAGAATGGATGGATAAATATTCAGCAGTAGTGATGGAAGAAACTCATATGCTCTCTTCATGAAAAATAGCTTCTTGACAAGGAGAGGAAGCCACAGAGGAAGAAATTTGAGCTAGACCATTTTCTAAATCTTTGGCTACTTCTTCTTCTTCATTTTGAAGAGCTTCTTGAGAAACGCATGAGGCCGAGAGCATAGGAAGAACACATAAGTAGGTTCCCAATTTCTTGCTCTCCATATAGATCACATATTCTAGTTGCATTCCAATAGCTTCATCTATATTTCTCCAAATCTCGAATGGGTAATCAGCACAACCAAGGATGTAGTGAATTGTAGTAGATATAGCTAGACAAATAGTTCCATAGGCTCTATCATTGTCATTAAGCCAAGTATCCTTCTCTTTAGAGGAATTTGGTTATCTCATAGCACCAATGCACACATCATATAGAAATTGCCTCTTGAGATATGCACGCATCTTCGACTTCCATTCAGAATAGTTTAATGGAGAAAGGAGAGGAATATTTTTCGAATCCATGAAGTTGTTGCAAAAACCTACATTGAGAAACACTCACATAAACTGGAAATATGCCCTAAACAACAACTAGACCTCACATAATTTGTTGCATATTTATCTATCTCTGATACCATGTGAGAATTGTATATAAAACTATATCTAGGAGCTAGAACAATTTCACCATCAAATTGTTTGACAAAATATGCAAGAGAAAACAAAGAGACAGAAAATAGATGGAACAACAAATGTGAAAGGTGTTGATTACTTGTCATATTATTACCATACATCATTTGTAATACAATGGAAAAATTCGAGTGGCTCTAGAATCCAGTTGGATTTGTACATGTGTTAATGTGAGAAATGACCTCAAGCCCCCCTAGGTGGACCAATGGAGACCCAACTCAACCCAAACAGACTCAAATTGATGTGTGAGTGTTGGTCAGGTGTGCTGGGTCATTAAATACTCCAAGGCATGCATGGGTGAGAAGATAGAGACAATGGGGTGCTCTAGGTGGCAATAAATGCTCCTAGGAGAGATAAATAGGCCAAACACACCCCTAGTGCACTTAGTCAAACCAATTCCCCACAAATCAAGGACGTAGCACTCCAATACATTAATGAAGGAACACATGGGATAGGTTGACCAAACCAATGTTGATGTATTTGCATTAGAGGAAATTTGAGGTCTAAAATGGGCCTCCTAAGAAAAATAATAAAATAATAGTTAAAATAATAAAATAAAATTTATTAATTTTGGAGGAAGAGTGAAAAAAGAAACTTTTTTGTTCGTATTTTCGACATATATCCCTGTGTTTTTACTCAAATTCTCAGTGGGAGAGCTTGTTGGATGTAGAATTTAATTCTTCATCCAATGAGTACCCACATTGCATACTTTTGCTAGACCCCACTGTAGTGGGAATTTCTTGTCACTACAAGGGTAAAAATGGCTCCCTTGTGCCTATAGGGAACAAGGGTAGGTTTCTACCCTTAAAAAACAGTAAAAGACGAAATGGAAAATGGTAAAAAACAAGCTGCGAATTGAAACTAAGCTAAACTACAATAGAACAAGTAAATGGAAGCTATTCTAAACTACATCTAAGAACAAATGACAGGAAAAATAAAAAAGAAGAAATTATGGAGCATTGTTGAACACCTCTGCACACAGTGGGTTATGGTTCCACCTCCAAAACCTGCAAAAATAAACCTATACTACTCTGAAGACAACCTGCAAAAGATGTTAATGGCAAACCTGCAACTAGAAATATTGGTTAAATAAAACAAGTAAATAAACATGCATAAACAAAAGCTATACCTCTCTCTTGGTTGGCGAGCAATGGCTTGGAGAAATGGAGATGGAGGAGAGGGAGAGTGGGTGGTTTGAGAGCAAGAGGTCTCAAAGCATCCATGGGTAGCATGACAATATGTAAATGAGGAGTGTTTTGAGAGTGACCCCCCACCATCCTTATATATTTTTTTCAAGGGGTTTTAGGGTTTTAATCCCTTGGTTAAGGCTTTAGCCCCTTTTTTGGGCCTTTAGCCCCTTCCACCCTAACTTTAGCACCTTTCAGGGTTTTAGCTCCTTTTTTAGGGCTTTAGCTCCTGGGGGTCTATTTTGGTCTCTTTTTTGGGGTTTTTATCCCTTTTCTTCATCCTTGGGCTCTTTTTGAGGTGTGGGGGTCAAATGGAAGGTCATGGAAGGTCTTATGGAGTAAAATGAGTGTTGTGGGATGGTGTCCTTGGGTGGTGTAGTCCATTGAGAGCTGTGTGGGGGATTTTTTGGGTTTACAGATTTCCCCCTAATGTGTGAGGGTAGAAGCTCAACATATGGCCAATGGACATCATGGGATTTGCTGTCGAGAGGTGGTGCTTCTGGGTTTTGTATTAATTTGGTTCCCATCAATGGGTGAGATACAATAAATGTGTGACATGTATATGGATGAGGTAGGAATTACCATGCTCATGACCATGTCAAAAGAATCATTTGATCTATGCTCTAAAATACAAGAGTTGATCATATACAACTGATGTTACAATAATGGTTGCCTCTCATGTGAGGTTGAATACAATACTTATCTGGTACATTGGACCCATGGCATTCTCATGGAATGTTATATCTTCATGATTGATGGTCTGCTGTATCTGGAATGGTACATAGCTGTATGGACTCGATGATTGAGAGTCAGAGTCTCTGTGGTACAAGTATGCTGCATCAATCCTAAAAAAAAACCGAAGCACTGTTGGCGCTTCTGATCATTGTCTCCAATGCAACCCGGAAATCACACGGTACATAACCTATTTAGGTCCCTTGAGTGGACTCACCAATGTGCTAGAGTCGGGTGACATCCGGGGTCTTCAACCAAGTACTGTGTGGAACAAACCCTGTACAAATCTCAATGGTGCGATGATGGAGTTTAAGTCGAGCACGTGAGAAACAACCATCCCAAGAGGCACTAAGGACTCATCTCAAGTGGTCCAAGGAAATCATCCATGATGTTAATGAAACCAAGGTACAGGGACCTCTGGGTCTATCCTCTGGAATATGTGTGTTGGCGTTGACAGAAGGAGATTTGCCCCTAGTCAAGGCAATGATGTTTCCTTGACCAGGAGCATGAGGGATAAACAAAATATGTGGATCAATCTATGGACTGACTCACTGAATTGGGGGGGAAGGGGAAAACTGAACAGGGGCAAGGGGGGAGTGGGAGACTCAAACTTCATTTTTTTAGAGTATGACAACAGGGCGGACCAGGAAGCAAATGAAATGGACTCATGGGAATGGGATCATAGCTATAATACCAGGCATGTCACTGCAGATGGGAAATACTTGGAGGTAGAGGGAACTTTTGATACTAATGGGATCCAAGGAAGACACATTGTAGGGTACTCTGAATAAAGGTGACCCAATGTGGGGATGCTGCCAAACTATTTTCTATGGGGTGGTGTCTAGGGACACTGTTGTCGTACGATATCATCGATTTTTGGCGAGCCCAAGAAGGTAAATGATCGATGGTGCTTTCAATTTTAGAGAGTCTGAAAGAACGAAGAAGACTCCAATGGGGGATCTTTTTCGTTGATAGTCTCCTATGCCCGAAAAAGGATAAAAGTATACATAGGAGAGCTCACCCATCCTGGAGGGGATGAGAGAATTATTTTCCATTGGTAGTCCAATAAGGCCGGAAAAGGTTAAACCTATACTGACTGGACGGTCATTCAAATAATTTTATGAGCATGAATGAAACCAAGTTTGCTTGGCAATCTTTTCTTGATGAAACGACTAGAAAAGAGCTTAACGACAACCGGTGGTGAGCTTTTTCGTCAGGTCCGGCCCCTCTACTCGAGAAAGCACAAAAGTATGCAGAGGGGAACGGTCTTGGCTTGAGTGTGCCAAGGAGGTCCTTTTCATGGAATGGTCTACATGGTCTGCAAAAGGAGGTAAATGAAACGATGTAGACACCCTTTACTATACTTAAGCGAGCGGGAAAGGAAGCAGTTGTGCTCGGCGATCTTTTCATTATTTTAAGTAGTCAGAAAAGAGCTTAAACAAAACTCCAACGTGGTCAACCGACTACGGTGGCATGAGCGGTGCCCAATGTTGGGATGGTGGAAAGAGGTCCAAAGGTCATCCGCGTAGTATGGACGGAGCAAACGGATCTCAAACATACCAATACATGCGTGGGATAGATCGCGGCAGAGGCCTATGAGAGGGTGCGGCAGGGGCACACAAACTGAGGTGGCTCTCAAATAGAGGTCAGGAGAGCGTGTGTGTGTTGCGGTGGATGAACTTGACTACATGCGATGTAAGTACAAGTCCGTAGGCATTTATATGCCAAATATGTGCAAGAAAAGAAATCATTTTGTGGACAGTGGTCCAGAGGTCCATGTAAGGTGTGGTGAACAAAAAAGACAATTATGTGCTAAAAATAAAATAAAATAAAATAAAAAATAAAAAAATAAATAAAAGGTAAAATTACATTCCTAAGTGGGCAGCGGCCCAAGAACACTTCTATGTCAAATATATGGAATAAAAACAAAGGATTTTGTGGACGATGGTCCAAAGATGTCCACATAAGGTGCAATGAAAAAGACAATAAATACAAAAAGTAAAATATGGTACAATCCTTAACGGGCAGCGACCCGATTGCTCGCATGAGTTGCGACCGGGCAATGTGATACGAGTACCAGTCCGTAGACACTCACATCATTATGTCATGGCTCTTGAATTGAGGTGACTTGTGGGAAAGGGTCCCAAAATTGACTATTTAAACATGAGACAAGGGTCTCATAACTAGATCGAGGGTGGAATTCTGAAACCAGTGGTGTGAACGGTGTCTCAAATGGAGTCCGTATGGTCCTGTTATGTTGATCAGAAGAAATTAGGTCAAATGGGGCCTATAAAAGGGGAGGGTCCACATGGTGAACTGTCATTGTCACTGTTCATTGTGGAATTGGAGAGGTGGGCCCTAATTATTCATTTGTCTATTTCTCTTGATCTGATTGATGGTTTCGCAAGCCGCAAATTGCAGGTAAAAGCTCTCACTGAACCTCTTCATTTTGATGTATTTTTGACTGGATTTGACCACTTGGAGGCCCCCCTTTGAGCTGTTTAGGATTTCAAATGCACCAGGTCGCTCATTTCAAAGGGAAACATGCACCCTGGGTGCTCCTTTTGCTCAGTTAAGTGTGCCTTGGCCCTCTTTGGGTGGTTTTTTGATGGTGGGGAGGTCTGACCTTCGGGTCTTTTCCTTGTGCAGGATGGTGGAGATCAAGTGGAGGGAGAAATATTGCAAGCTAGTCCGAGATGCATCATTACGAGACAGGGGTGTTAGAGATACACTGGCCTACTATGGGTTACTAAAGTTCATGCGAATTCTTCTCATATGGAGCTTGGGTTTGCTAATGCAAATTCTGATCAATTTTTGGGATGTCACTGAGGAGGTGTTCCTCTTCTAGGGACAACATATTGAGATTATGCTGGACGATGTGTACTTCATTATTGGGCTCCTAATATTGGGAGTAGTTGGTGACTTGGCTCCTATTTTGTCTCGAGGGGAGACATTAGAGGATTTATGTGAGCGACACTGTAACGCTACGACGTATGTGCGTGGTTCTTACATCTTGATGTGTGACATTGAGGAGTTGTATACGTGGGTGGTGGGGACCTTACTACAGTGCATATTGGGTTCCATGGGGAGCCACAAGATTTCTGGTGGTCAGATACAGTTAGTTGAGTGTGCCATTGGTGGCACATATTATGCATGGGGCTAGATGTACTTATAGGCCATTCGGTGTCAGCTGAACAGGTCGAAGACTACTGGTGCAGGTTTTTTCTTTGGCTCCTTTCTATGTGCTTTCTTCTTTGAGGAAGTACCTACACTTCGTCCTCATCGGGCTATGGAGGATAGTGGTCCACAGGAGATGAGGAGGTATAGGTGGTTCCAGATGATGATCCATGAGGGTGGCGGTAGAGTGGGTCACTTCTTTATGGACAAGTTTTTGGATCAGTGGCTCTAGTTGCATGTGGTGATCGAGGAGTACCCATACACGGGTATGGACTTTCAGAGAGATCCAAAGATGCCCCAACCTCCTGGTCAGGCTTGGGGACCAGCTGGTATGTATGATTGATGTTTTTATGTTCATCTTTGTGCATAGTATAGTTGATTTGGTTAGTGATTTTCATGTTGATGCATGTGGACTGATGGTGTCCTTGGTTGTGTGTGTAGATGTTAGTCCTTTCCCTCCACCTAGGCATCGGAGGCGGGTTGTTACTGTGCCTTTTGCAACAGCTTCTACGATGGCTCCTTCCGGGAACCATCGCAAGCGACAGCGGTTCATGGATTGGATGGTGCCATACATGGAGGAGGTGGCTACTGGGGTGTCAGATGTTGGTTGGCAGCATCTGAACACCAAATTTATCACTGCTATTCACAATCTTCCTCCCGATCTGACAGGTGTGATGAGGAAGATGGCCGTGGTGTGTGAGCACTTTCGTTGGATGACGAGAGGTGGTGTGCTTGCATTGGATTTGTCTTCTTTGGAAGATGATGAGTCCGAGTCAGATGATGGGTCTGAATTGGGTTAGTAGCCTTGTGGGGCTAACCCTTAGTGCATAGGTTCCCTTAGGGGTTTTTGTATTGCTTGTGTATATCCTGTTGAGAAAGCATATGTGGCTTCTCTCTTTTTGTATTGGACATATTGTGGACATGTGACTTATGGATTTATATATTTTTGATGCACATGGATGCACTTTTATGGTTTTATTATGTGAGTCTTTTTATTATGTTGTGGAATGCAAATTCCTATATGATGTATTGTTACACTATGTGTGTGTTTTTAGACATGATTATGCATTATGTTATGGTTGTATGTTTCCTATATGCTGTTGTGGATGTGCCAATTTAGAATGTCATTAACCATTTGATCTACGACACTATTGAGTTTCCTGGGAACATGTGTGAATGTAATGGATTCAAATGTTCTGACCATGTGTTTAGTGTGCAGGTACTTTCTAAAGAGGCAGGGATCGTGAACTCAGTAATGGTTGTTTAGTTGAGAAACAAGCAGCTGAGAGTCTAAGAAAACATTGAGATGGTGAATTTCTAATTATAGAGCGGCAGCCAAAAGGCCATTGACACCATCATATTCCGCCCAGTTGTTAGTTGTGCTGCCCACGCATATTCCGTCGATGTGGATCAACTCAGGTGACAGGGAGTGGTTTACCCACGCAGCTGAGGTGAGGTTTGGGTACCATCTACTTGCTCCATCTGTGAATCCCATATAGCGATATGAGGAGTGCTCCATCTGAGGCAATGAGAGGAAATGATACATAAGACTCAATCGGGAAAAAATGTGTAAAACAAAAAATGAAAAGACTATAATACAATTAAGGACATTGTCACTCAAAGGGGTGATGTTAGGGGGAAATTCGTTTGGACTTTCCTAGGATCAGCGGTCATTCCTTTGTGTGACATGATGAATCCTTAGAGATGGCCAATGGGGACATAGAAAGAACACTTGAATGTGTTCAAGTGGATTCTGTATTGGTGACATCACATTAAGACTTGTCACAAGTTGTCTATGTGTTGTGTGTGGCTTTGTGACTGCATGATGAGGTTGTTGAAACACACCAACATGATGTGAGTAAGATCGCGGAAGCAGTGCATCATGGCGCGCTGGAAGGTGGCTCCAGCATTTTTGAGGCCAAAGGGCATGACTATGTAGGTGAATGTGCCCCATGGAGTTGTGAATGTCGTTTTGCAGTGGTCTTATTTCCTGATTTGGATTTGGTTGTATCTAGAAAAACCGTCCATGAAGGAGAAGGCCTCATGTCCGGCGCATGCATCGATTATCTGGTCGATGAACGGTGTGGGGAATTTTTCTTTGGGACATGCCGCATTGAGATCGCGAAAGTCTATGCAAACGGGAACGGTACCCTGTTTTTTATTCATGGGAAAATGATTAGAAACCCAAGTTGTGTATGCAATGGGATAAATGAAGCCGGTTGTGCGCAGCTTCTCTATCTTGGCCTTCACCATAGCCACTTTGGATGGATGGCTGAGTCATTGCTTCTAGTGGATGAGTGCCACATCAGGCCATGTGTTGATGTGGTGCTCCACGATGGATGGATCTAAGCCGGGCATTTTAGTGTATGACCAGGCGAAGATGTCACGAAATTCCTAGAAGAGAGCGGTATAGGCATCGACCTCTTCCGGGGACAAAGATTCCCCCAGCATGATTTCTTCAATGATTTCAGAATTGGTTGAGATGTTGATTTTAATGGTTGGCAAAATGTTCGCCAAGTTCCATTCTTCGAAGTAATCTGGTGCTGGGATTGGGTTCTTGAACCAGTCAACCTTCCCATGGATGAAATCTTTGGCCTCCACAAAAAACTGGTCAGATTGCGACACAAGCTCTTCCGGGAGGAAGAACAAGCGATGGTGCATGCTGTCCCATGGGTATTTTGGGGCGGTTAAAGCTTCAAGGATCTCCTCATCATTGTTGAAGCAATGAAGTGATAGGTATGATGGACTGTCATTGGAGATCGGAGTGAGTTGGTCAGGGGAACTAGACATCATGTAAATGGACATGGTGTCAGATGAAGGAGGTGGTGGTGGGTGAACTTCTTCGATCAAGGTGATCTTAGACTCAAAGGAATGGTGACGGATGTTAGCCAGAGCCATTTGAAATTCAGGGAGGTCTTGGCAATGGTGGGAGTAATGTCCATACAAGCTGCAAAGGGTGCAAGCATGGTTCATCCTTAATGCCTTGTTCTTTACTACTGGCGCGGTTGGGAGTTCAACCACAGGGATGTTTTCATTCATATCCATGGCATCCAGATGTGCACGGATCACTGGGATTTCAGGGGAATCCTAAGTTGGGTGGCCCTGTTGTTCATAGATGGCACAAGATGGTACTGGCCATGGTTCTGCGGTGGCTTTGGTGTTCTTCCCCCTCGCCCTTTTGGGTTGGGGTGGTGCAGGTGCAGGTGTGGTAGTTGGCTTATGCAGATCGGGTGGGCGGCGAGACTCAACCGCAATAGGTTGCATCGAAGTTAGCACAACCTAGGGAATGGGTGGATGAGCTGGTGGATCGAGATAACACGCCAGGATCCCCAACATAAGGTTGGGTAGGCTTAAGGTGGCCATGACCGGCTTGCTCATGACACCAGGTGGGGGAAAGAGGAAGGGAATTGTATGGACTGGAGATGAGCCCACATAACTCTCAGCTAGTTGCATGTGGGGGTGAGTTTGTGGTTGCAGCTGTGCATAATGCTGCTGCTACAGGTGGTGTTGCAGCTGTTGTTGGCATTGTGGCTGCAGACAATGTTGGGGTTGTGGTTCGGGCTACAGTTACGGTTGCTATTTGGGTGCAGCAGTGCTTGATGAGACCATGCACAAGTCCACAGTTTTCTTTTGTGTCGATGGTGGTGAAACCAATAGGAAAGGAGCCATCATGGTGAGGTCAGTAAACAACCCAGGGGCCACATTCAATGGTGGGGAGGCTGGTGTGTTTTCAACCACAGTGTTGGTTGCAAGGATGATGTTAGCATGTGCGGTCGCCCCTTGCGGCTCGATGGTGGTGATGGTAGGGATAACGTTGGAAGGCATTGTTAACCCTTGTGGATCATGGTAGGTGAGTTGGTCAACTGTCACAATCTTCCCTTCGTGGGGGAACATCATGAGGTAGAAGACAGTTGACACTACTGCTCGCATGGCATACATGTAATTCCTCCCAAGGAGGAGGTTGTAATCCAGTTGATCATTGACGACCTTAATGTCAATCATGACTATCTTCTCGGCTAATGTGATGGGAAAATGAGGGAGGATTCCTTGGGCTTTAGTGGGGTGTCCATCATAATCCCACAGATTCATGGAAGATGGTTGCAGAATAGGTGATCCAAGCTTCTACCAAACCAAGGTAGACATGACGCATGTGGATGCCCCCTCATCTACTATGCATCAGTGCACAACCAAGTTTCGTATGGACACCGGGATTTGGAAGGCTATAGTGGAGGGCATGCGCGACTCTCTGTTATCTCTGTCAAAAGTGATCAGCTTTGAATCGGACGGGTCTACTGCCCCTAGAGCGGCTAGTAAGGATTTCTGCTACATTAGGCATGTTTTAAGTACCTTAAGAGAAGACATGGCGGTTGGCGTTTGGGCCAAATCATCCACAATGCTATAGCTGACTGCAGCTCTAGCTGTGGCATTATTGGCGATTCTGCGTATGGGGGGGTTCAGGAATGGGGGTAACTGGAGAGGTAGGCTTGTTGTATTAGACGTAGATGCTTCTGTTGAGTCGACAAGTTTAGTAGTGGTACCGTACTGGGTTCGTCTAGTTTGTAAGTTGACCTCTTCAGTGGTCATAGTCATCAGGTGGTGGACACCTGTTTTGGTCATGGGTGGTGGCCACGAAGTGTTGGGAGTGGCCTGGGGAGGAGTAGTAGTTGCCACCAATCCTTGGACTTCTAGTGGGTTTTGAAGCACCATGGGAGGAGCTCCTTGTGGTGTCGGGCTAGGTTTTGCTTGGTTCATGGCATTGGTAGCCTGTTGGGCCTCATTTTGAATGGCCTGCTTGGCACGACCTCACAGAGTGCGCATGGTTGGTTTGTGCGCAATGGGACAATGCGTCTTGGTGCATTTGGTCACCGGGCATTCTGGGCTAGCTGATTTGCTGCAGGATTATTGGGGGGATTCAGTTTTTTATTTCCTCCCTGCGGTTGGTTGGGGCGGTTTTGCTGTGTAAATACTTGACCCAATGGTGCGGGTGGAGCTGGTGGAGCGGGGGAAAGGGCTTGGACTTGTTGCACTGGTGGTGCATAGTAGATTTGTGGGGGTGGTGGTGCCACGAATGTGGGAATTTTCCCTATGTACTGTTGTACTGGCCAAGCTATAGCTTGAGCCTACTGTGACGGCATAGGTTGTGCATAGGAAGTTGTCGCTCCGGACTGAGATGCCATTCTAGCATAGTTCGGAGCTTGGTTTTGGTAAGGAACATTAGCAGTGTTTCTTGGTTTTGGTGCGATGGCAGGTGGTGTCAATCGAGGCAATGGTTGTTGAGAGACTGACCCTTCAATGCCATCCACTGCATGGGATTCCCTCGGTGCGTCGCAGTAAGAGGTACTTAGACAAGGAGCATTTGGGATGACGGTATATAGGTATCCCGACTGGGCGTAGATGAGGTCAAATTGTTAGGCCTTTAGTATGGCCTCTTCTTCAGATTGGGGACATTCATATGCGATGTCATTTGCGATGAGTTGGAGCAAAGTCTTGAGGAACCAATCTAAGAAGATCCTGTCATCAATTTGGATCTTACATAAGCAATGGCACCGCCGCCACTCATGGATATGATCAGTGATGTGGGTGGAATTGTTTTGGCGATAGGATAACAAGATCTCCACCCCTTCGTCATATCTGACGGGGATTTGGAAATACTGCACGAACATGAAGGCTAGGGAGTTGAAGTCAGGGTACTTGGCTTGTGGAAGATCAATGTACCATTTGGCTATGGCACCTATGAGGGTGGTTTGCAACAGCCTCAGCCTGATGGAGTCTTCTACGATGCTATTAGATGAGCACCATAGATGGAAGGTCATTATATGATTTTGGGGACATTCCCCGGCTTTGCCTTCAAACTTTGGGATGTCTGAAGGCAGCTTAGTTGGCATGGGTGGCCAAAAATATTGGTGATGGATGGGGTCATTTGTCAATCTAACCAGGTCAAGCAAGTTCAAACGAGCCATGAATGGTAGATTTGACCCCAAGTTGATGTGGGATGGGGCTGCAATGGGAGTAGGGTTTGCAGGTGCATAATGCATTTGCATGGCTGGGAGTGCTTGTGGTGGTACCATGGCGGATAGGCCACTGCCCCCAAGTGTTGTGGGAGGGATGGTATGGGTGGCGAGGGAATTACCCCCCTGCATGGTGGTAGGGGCAATGCGGGTGGTTGGTGCACTACCCCCCTGTGTGGCAGGTGGGACAATGTTTGTGGAGGGCCTACTACCCCCATGTGTGGCTACCGGACCATCTTGGATGGCCACTATGGGTGGTGGTAATTGGATAATGATAGTCTACATGACTGTGCTTGGACTGCTTACCACATTGTGGGTGACTATTTGTGATGTGGACATGGGTCCACTTGCTAAGGTTAGACCGAAAAATGGATCTGGGTTTGCAGTAGCCATGGGGCTAGATGGTGCAGTGTGGAGGTCTGGTTCAAACTGATATGGGTCTGAATCAGAATCAGAGGTTGTATAGCCCTTTGATGGTGTGGGAGATCACTGAGAATGGCTACGATGGTTCCGACTAAGTGTTCCAAATGGTGTTGGTTCACCTCTTAGGCATGAGGAAGATCATGGAGGACCAATTGTGTTTGCTTGTGTGAATGAAATTGGTGGGTATGAAATTTGGACCCCAGTTTCAATGGCTTCCTACTTGCTAAATGTGGTCTCTCAGCCACCAAGACTGCTAGAAGACAACGCTTGGCTTGTTCCTCACGGGTAAATCTTCTCAATCGGAAGGGGTCATTTCTTGTTTCGCTTGGCAATTCCTCTCAGCGGCCAGCTACTTTAGGGTTCCTGTGGTACTCCTCACAATGAGTTTCTGGGAAAAGCCCAAGTACTTCCCATAGTTGTGGCAGTCAGGGACTTATGTCCTGAAATATTGCAGAGTTGATTAAACTTAGTGTAAATCTGGTAACTATTAAGGCTCACTCAGCGTCATGAATTGAGTTGGGTTAATTATATGGTATGGTGTGTTGGTTTGCTTTCTTGTTCTGGTATTTGGTTTGCAATATGGTTTATGAATTCATGGTAGAGTTCACATCATTGTTTTGAATACAAATGTAAACAGAAACTTGTAAGCAAATATTGTGATTAACCATGAATTGTTGGCCTAACTAAGCGTCTACCTCTCAGTGGTACTCTTCTTCAACCAAGAGAAGGTGTTGGGATCTCAACACAATGGGACTAAGCCCATCCATAGATCCTTAGGTCACCTCCCAAGTGCTAGGTTGGTCAAGCAGGGAGGACACTTAGCACTGTGAGAAGCCCTCCTTCTCTACCCCCCGTACCTTCCAGGTCATCTGGTTGTAATGGTTTAGGAAAAATGCCATGGAATGCCTAGATCTATACGAGCTGTCCCTTCGCCGTATCCCATAATACCCCGAAGGGTGATGACTAGGTAGAGGAGGAAGGGGGCAATAAGATGGTTAATTTTATGTTAATTTTAGTTAGGCTAATTCATTTTATTAAACCTTAATGATTGGATTAGCATATACACATTGTTCATTGATTTATTTGAAAAAATTGAAAAATGAAATAAATAGAGACCTGTAATGGTGGACAGAGGTGGATTGGCTGCAATAACAGTCCTATAAAACTAGAAATTGCTGCTAATTAAACTGAAAAACAACTTATGTGTGACAAGCCACACATTTCTGACTAAATCCTGCGAGGGGGCCATGATATTTTTCTAGAAATGAGCAAGGGGGTCGCACAAAATGCCAAAACAGCTGCAACTTGAGCTCCCAGGATGAATTCACGCATGTATGAGGATTACGTATTCCCTGGGTGCACCTACCTTCCAATTAAGTGCGCCTTCCTGCACTTTTTCCCCCGATAAGAGAGACTTGCTCCAGAAAGGGGTGTTTTTGGTGCTATAGGGTCAGATTTGGCCGACAGTAACTCGTACTGGGTCAGTCTGACTCAGCTCGGCCTAGGAAAGGCTTCGACACTAAAAAAAAACAAGAAAAATAGCAAATCTAAGTAGATCTAATAGAAAATTTTGGAAAACTAGGGTAAAAACTGAAAAACTTGAAAAAATTGAAATTTTTGCCCAAGGATCCTGTGGGATCGACCCAGGGGAGTCACCAAAGCTGTAGTGAGAATTTCTCCTCACTACATGGGTAAAAATGGCTCCCTTATGCCTAAGGGTAGGTTTCTACCCTTAGAAAATAGTAAAATATGGAACATAAAATGGTAAAAAACAAGCTGCAAATTGAAACTAAGCTAAACTACACTAGAACAAGTAAATGGAAGCTATTCTAAACTACATCTAAGAACAAATGACAGGAAACATAAAAGAGAAACAATGATGGAGCATTGTTGAACCCCTCTGTACACAGTGGATTAGGGTTCCGCCTCCAAAACCTGCAAAAATAAACCTATACTACTCTGAAGACAACCTGTAAAAGATGTTAATGGCAAACCTGCAACTAGAAATATTGGTTAAATAAAACAAGTAAATAAACATGCATAAACAAAAGGTATACCTCACTTGGGTGGAAATGGGCCACCATTCCCTAGCTCATGGGAGCACCTCTCTCTTGGTAGGGGAGCAATGACTTGGAGAAATGGAGATGGAGGAGAGGGAGAGTGGGTGGTTTGAGAGCAAGAGGTCTCAAAGCATCCATGGGTAGCATAACAATATGCAAATGAGGAGTGTTTTGAGAGTGACCCCCCACCCTCCTTATATAGTTTTTCCAAGGGGTTTTAGGGTTTTAAGCCCTTGGTCAAGGCTTTAGCCCCTTTTTTGGGCCTTTAGCCCCTTCCGCCCTAACTTTAGCCCCTTTCAGGGTTTTAGCCCCTTTTTAACGGCTTTAGCTCCTGGGGGTCTATTTTGGGCTCTTTTTGGGGGTTTTAGCCCTTTTCTTCATCCTTGGGCTCTTTTGGAGGTGTGGGTGTCAAATGGAAGGTCATGGAAGGTCTTATGGAGTAAAATGAGTGCTATGGGATGGTGTCCTTGGGTGGTGTAGGCCATTGAGAGCTATGTGGGGGATTTTTGGGTTAACACCCACTACCCCAAAAACAAGAAATACTTGAGACAATTTAATGATGACATCATCATCACATTTTTAAGGTATCTCTTGTTTTTTGGGTAGTGGGGTCTGTCAAAAGTATGTAGTTTGGGTACTCGTTGGATGCGGAATTAAATTCTGCATCCAACGATCTCTCCCACTCAGAATTTGAGTAAAAACACAGGGTGATATGTCGAAAATACAAACAAAAAAAGTAGTTTTCTTTTATGACAAATATGTCAATTTAACCATTATGGTTGACTCATTTTATTGAAATTCTACTGGTTCTTGAATTCGAGCTCAAAAAAATTATTATTGGTGTGTTTTCTTATAAGGCCCTTTTTAGATCCCAAATTTCCTCTAATGTAACTTCAGAATGTATTCACTTGTATATCTTATATTTTACCCCAATGTTCCTATTGGGAGAATCATTTTTATTTCAGTATACCCCGATGTTCCTATCAGGAGAGTCATTAATATAATAAATTCATCTAAAGTCATTGAGGTTAACCCTCCGTTGTAATTTAGGGAAAGAATCCCCACAATTTAGTTGAGTTTAACCGTCCTTGTTTATTGGGGGGGAAAGTCCCCACAGTTGTGGGGCATTACAGTTGTTATGCTCTCCTAGAGATGTTAGCCCTGTAGTAGGGATTTATCCTTGCTACAGGGGCAGGAATGGCTCCCTTCTATCCATAGAATAGAAGGGTAGGTTCCTGCATGTGGAAATATTGTAAAAATGGAGAAACATAATGTAAAGAATAGTAAACTAAACTACAAATAGAAAGAAGAGAAGTGATGGTGAACCCCTCTGTAAACAAGGGTTAGGGTTCTGCTTCCAATAACCTGCAAACAAATCCTAAGCTATCGTAAATCAAAATACCTGGAAATCAAAGTTAGGAAACAAACCTGCAAATGAAATCATGGATTAGAAAGCAAATAAAACTAATAAGAATATGCAAGAAAACAAGAAATACAAGGTATACCTTCTCTTTGGGTGGAAATGGGCCACCATTCTCTAGCTTGTGGAAGCACATCTCTTGGATGGGGGGGCTATGGATCAATAGAGATAGAGGAGAGGGAGTGTGGGTGGCTTGAGATCCAAAGGTGTCTCAAAGCATCCACGAGTAGCATAACAGTATGCAACGGAGAAGTGTTTTGAGAGTGACCCCCCACCCTCCTTTTATAGCTTTTTCAAGGGATTTTAGGGTTTTAAGCCCTTGGTTAGGGCTTTAGCCCCCTTTTTGGGATTTTATCCCCTTCTTCCCTAACTTTAGCTCCTTTTAGGGTTTTAGCCCCTTTTGGGGGGCTTTAGCTTCTAGGAGAGTATTTTGGGCTACTTCTAGGGGTTTTTAAGCCCTTTTCTTCATCCTTAGGCTATTTTGAGGGTGTGGGGGTCTAATGGAGTGATATGAGGGTCATGAGATGGTGTCCTTAGGTGGTGTAGGCCATTGATAGCTAAGTGGGGAATTTTTGGTTTAACAGATTGCCCCCTGATGTGTGAGGGTAGGAGCTCAACATATGGCCGACATACATCATAGGATTTGCTGCGTAGACGTGGTGCTTCTGGGGCTAGGGCATGGTGGCTTTTGGTTTTTGTATTAATATGGTTCCCATCAATGGGTGAGATACAAATAATGTGTGACATGTATATTGACAAGGCAGGCATCCCCATGCTCATGACAATGTCAAAAAGAATAATTTGATCTATGCTCTAAAATACAAGAGTCGATCATATACAACTGATGTTACAATAATGGTTACCTCCATGTGAGGCTAAATACAATGATGATCTGGTATATTTGACCCATGTCATTCTCATGGAATGCTATATATTGATTACTGATAGTCTGTTGGATCTGGAATGATACATAGCTATGTGGACTTTCTGATTGAGATTCGGAGTGTCTGTGGTACAAGTATGCTACATCAATCATAAAGGTATATTGAAGCACTGATGGGGATTCTGATCACTGTCTCCAATGCAACTCGGAAATCATAAGGGACATAGCCTATTTAGGTCCCTCGAGTAGACTCGTCAATGTGCTATAGTTGGGTGACATTCGGGGTCTTCGACCAAGTATTCTGCGAGCCAAACCCTGTATGAATCTCAACGGTGTGATGATGGAGTTGAAGTTGAGCATGTGAGAAACAACCATCCCAAGAGGCACCAAGGACTCCTCTCAAGTGGTCCAAGGAACTTATCAATGATGTTAATGAAAACAAGGTACGTGGACCTCTAGTTCTACCCTTTGGAATATGTGTGTCTGCGTTGATAGAGGGAGACCTGCCCCTAGTCAAGGAAATGATGTTTCCTTGACCAGGAGCGTGAGGGAGATAACTGAAAGGTGTGAAGTAATCTGTGGATTCACTCACTGAATGGGGAGGGGGGGGGAGGGAAATATTTGAACAGGGGTAGGAAGAATGTGGTAGACTCAAACTTCCTTTGTTTAGAGTATGATGGCAGGGCGGACCAGGCAGCAAATGAAACTGACTCATGGGAATGGAATGATAGATGAAATAATGGGGACGTCACTGCAGATGGGAAATACTTGGAGGAGGTAGACACTTTTGATATTGATGGGATCCAAGGAAGAAACATTGCAGAGTACTCTGAACAAAGGTGACCCAATGTGGGAATGCTGCCAAAGTATTTTCTATGGGGTGGTGTCTAGGGACACCGTTATGTTATGATCTTGTGGATTTTTGGCGAGCCCAAGAAGGTAAATGCTCAATGGTGCTTTCAATTTTAGAGAGTCTGAAAGCACGAAGAAGACTCCAATGGGGGCCATTTTTTGTTGGTAGTCTCCTGTGCCTAAAAAATGATAAAAGTATAGATAGGAGAGCTCACCCATCCTGTAGGGGACGAGAGACTTCTTTACCATTGGTAGTCCAATCAGGCTAGAAAAGGTTAAACCTATACTGACTAGATGGTCATTCAGATACTTTTAATGAGAATGAATGAAACCAAGTTTTCTCAGAAATATTTTCTTATTGAGAAAGCTGGAAAAGAGCTTAATGACAACCCATGATGAGCTTTTTCATGAAGCATGACCCCTCTGCCCGAGAAAGCATAAAAGTATCCAGAGGGGAACGGTCTTGGCTTGAGTGTGCTAAGGAGGTCCTTTTTAATCGATGGTCTACATGGTTTGCAAAAGGAGGTAAATGAGATGATGTAGATGCCCTTTCCTATAATTTAGTGAGCGGAAAAGGAAGTAGCGCTCGGCTATCTTTTTATTGTTTTAAGCAATCAGAAAAGAGCTTAAACAAAACTCTAGTGTGGTCAACCAATTGCGGTGGCATAGGTGGTGCCCCATGTCAGGACGGTCGACAGCGGTCCAAAGGTCATCCACATAGTATGGATGGAGCAGAAGGCTCTTAAACATACCAATACATGTGTGGGATAAATCGCGGTAGAGGCTCGCGACTCGATGCAACAGAGGCATGCAAAGCGAGGTGGATCTCTTACATAGGTCAGGAGAGCGTGTGTGTGTGTTGCGGTGGACAGAATTGACTAGATGTGATCTGAGTGCAAGTCCAGGAGTACTTATATATGCCAAATACATGCAAGAAAAATAAATTGTTTTGTGGATAGTGGTCCAAAGGTCCGCGTAAGGTGCGGTGATGGAAAAGACAACTATGTGTTAAAATACAAAATAGAAGTAAAAAATAACATTCCTTAGTAGGAGGTGGCCCGAAAACCCACATAAGTAGCGGTAGGGAAGAGTGATACAAGTAGAGGTCCACATACACTTGAATTGCCATGCTATGGCTTGTAAATTGAGGTAGCTTCTGGGGAGCGGTACCGAAATTTGTTTGTTAAACATGAGACGATGGTCTCATAAGAAGATGTAAATTTGAGCCCGAAGGTGTGAGTGGTGTCTTGAACTGGTTCTAGGTGACTTTGGATTAGCAGCTCATGGTGTTGCCCCTAACTTGTGCTTAAAAAAATGTTGAAAAACAAGAAAGGGAAAAAACTACGCTATAAGGGACTCATAGTGGTTATATCAGGCATAGATTCTCTTGAGGTGGGTCCCGTTGTATGGCTTCTTCAAGAGTCGACCATATGAGTCAGCGAATAGGTATGCCCCCTTGCCGAGACAAAGGTCATTGGCAAGGCAGGATGATGAAATATGGTCTTTTATGGGAATTACTGATTCCACACTATGGTTTAAAGGGAATGGGGTAAAACCGAAGGAGGTATTACATATATCTCCGTCATCGCGTAAGTGGTGCTAAGATAAATCATGTGGATATTCCATAGCTGACGAGACAGAAGGGAAACTGGTGCTAGAGATCAGGTAAATGGTATTGGTTGTGGTTTTCATGGCCTTGCCCCCAGTCTCTATTGGAGGAAGAGTGGCAGGCCTGGAGATGAGAGGAGTCTTTGATAGACCTGGAGGTAGGTGCAACATGCTCTCAATTGGATTGACATGAGTCAACACATCCTGGGGCCTTATAGGTAGGGTAGGTGGTTTAAGGTACCACACATGATATCCCAGTGTGAAATCCTATAGATTGTGGGTTTCCAAGATAGAGTTACTCACGATCTCGAATGGTAGGAAAAGGAAAAGGATCGTGTTGATCGGGAATGAACCCCACTGTTTCCTTGGTAACTGAGGTTGAGGTTGCGAGTGAGGTTGCGGCTGCGAATGAAGCTGCGGTTGTGGAAACAATAGAAGAGATAGGTTTGATGGACCATCAGTGATGGTGGAGATGAGTGGGTCAGTTGAATTGGACATCATGTAAATGGACATGGTGTCTGAAGAAGGAGGTGGGGGGTGAACTTCTTTGATCAGGGTGATCTAAAACTCAAGGTAATGTTGATGGAGGTCAGTAAGAGTCATTCGAAATTTGGGTAAGTATTGGAAAAGGTGAGAGTAATGGCCATACAAACCGCAAAGGGCATAAGCATGGTTTGTCCTCAATGCCTTGTTCCTAACTACTAGCGGGGTTGGGAGTTTAACCATGGGGATGTTTTCATTTGTATCCATGGCATCTAAATGCGCATATATCACTGGGATTTCAGGGTAATTCTGAGTTGGATGGCCCTCTTGCTCACAAACGGCACAAGGTGGGACTTATCATGGCTCTACGGTGGCTTTGGCATTCTTTCCCCTGGCTCTTCTAGGTTGGGGCGATGCAGGTGCAGGTACAATGGTTGTCTTGTGCAGACTAGGTGGATGGTGAGACTCGACCGCGATAGGTTGCATCGGGGTTAAAAAAACCTGGGGAATTACTGGTTGAGCTGGTGGATCAAGATACCACACTGGAATTCCAAATGTAAATTTGGGTAGGCTTAAGGTGGCCATGATCGGTTTTCTCATGACACTAGGTGGGGGAAAGAGGAAGGGAATCATATGGACTGGAGATGAGCCCAGATAACTCTCGGCTGGTTGCATGTGGGGATGTGGTTGTGGTTGCGACTACGTGTAATGCTACTACTACGAGTGATGTTGCAGCTGCTGTTGGTGTTACGGCTGTGGACGATGTTGTGGTTGTGGTTGGCACTGTGGATGTGGTTGTTGTTTGGTTGCAGCAGTGTTGGATGAGACCATGCACAAGTCCGCAGTTTCATTTTGTGTTGGTGGTGGTGACACTAATGGGAAAGGATCCATCATGGTAGGATCGGTAAATAACCCAGGGCCCACATTCAATGGTGGGGAGGCTGGTGTGTTTCCACCCATAGTGTTGATTACAGGGACGAAATTAGCGTGTGTGAACGCCCCTTGCAGCTCAATGGTGGTGATGGTAGGGATAATTTTGGCAGGTGTTGTTAACCCTTGTGGATCATGATAAGTGAGTTGATCAACTGTCAAACTCTTCCCTTCGTGGGGGAACATGATGAGATGGAAGACAGTTGACACGACAACTCACATGGCATACAAATAACTTCTCTCGAGGAGAAGATTATAGTCCAGTTGAGAATTGATGACCTCTATGTCGATCAATACTGTCTTCTTGGCTAATGTGATGGGGATGTGGGGGAGGATTCCTTGGGATTTAGTGGGATGTCCATCATAAGCCCACAGAGCTGTGGAGGACGGTTGCAGAATTGGTAGACAAACCAAGGTAGACATAATGCATGTGGATTCCCCCTCATCCACTATGCAGCAGTGCACAACCAAGTTTTGGATAGACACCGGGATTTGAAAGGTGATGGTCGATGGCATGCATGGTTCCCTATTCTCTATGTCAAATGTGATCAACTTGGAGTCATAGGGGTCTACTTCCCTAAGTGAGGCTAGTAAGGATTTTCGTTGCATTGGGCATGTTTTAAGTACCTCAAGAATGGACATGGCGGTTGGTGTTATGGCCAAATCATCCATAATGCTATAGCTAAATTCAGCTCTAGCCGTGGCGTTATTGGAAATCATGTGTATGGGGGGGCGCAAGAACGGGGGTAACTGAAGAGGTATGTTGAATCTCTTAGACATGGATGCCACTGATGTGTCAGTGGGTTTGGTGGTGGTACCGTACTGATTTCGTCTAGTTTGTAAGTTGACCTCTTCACTCATCATGGCTAGCAGGTGGTGAACACCTGTTTCAGCCATGGGAGGTGGCCCCAGAGCATTGGGGTTGGGTTGGCAAGGGGGTGTGGTTGCCACCAATACTTGGAATGGCAGTGGGTTCTGAAGCACCGTGGGGGGAGGTCCTTGTGGTTCTGGTTGGGTTTGGCTTTTTTGTTAGCATTGGCAGCTTGTTGGGCCTTGTTTTGAATGGCCTGCTTAGCTCGACCCATAAGGGGACACTCAACTGTGTAGTTCCCATAAACATCATAGAGTGTGCATGTTTGGTTTGTGCGCAACAGGGTGTTACGTCTTGGTGCATTTTGTCGTGGGGGGTTTTGGGCTGGCCGGTTTGCCGCAGCATTGTTGGGAGGGTTCGGTTGTTGACCGCTTCCCTACAGCTGGTTATTGCCTTGGTTGTAGGGCCAGCTATTTCAAGATTTCCCTTGTTGATTGTTGGGGTAGGCTAGTTGGGACGGTTTTGTTGTGCGAACACTTGTCCTAATGGAGTGGGTGGAGCGGGGGTAGGGGCTTGAACTAGTTGCACTGGTGGTGCATAGTAGATTTGTGGGGATGGTGGTGCCACAAATATGGGAATTTGCCCCACATACTACTGTGTTGGCCAAGCCATGGTCTGAGCCTGTTGTGGTGGTGTAGGTTGTGCATAGGAATTTGTTGCTCCAGACTGGGACATCATTCTTGCGCAGTCTGGAGCTTGGTTTTGGTAACAAACATTAGCAGTGTTGCTTGGTTGTGATGGAACTGCACATGGTGTCAGTTGATGCTGCGGCTATTGGGAGACCGGTCCTATGATGTTGTCCACAACACGGGATGCCCTTGGTGCATCACAATATGAGGTAATTGGACGAGGAGCGTCTGGAATGACGGTGTACAGGTATCTAGACTGAGCATAGATCAGGTCAAACTATTGAGCTTTCAGTATGGCCTCTTCTTTGGACTGAGGATGTTTGGATGTGATGTCCTTTGCTATGGGTGGGAGTAAGGTCTTAAGGAACCAATCCAAGAATATCCTGTTGTCGAGTTGGATTTTGCATAGAATACGATGTCGTCGCCACTCATGGATATGGTCAGTTATATGAGGGGTAGTGCTTTGGCGACAGGATAACAGGATCTCCACCCCTTCGTCATATCCGACGGGGAGTTGGAAATACTGTAGGAACATGACGACTATGGAGTTGAAGTTTGGGTATTTGGCCTATGGTAGCTCAATGTATCATTTGGCCACAACACCTGTAAGGGTGTGTTGGAATAGCCTCAATATGATGGAATCATCTACAATGCTATTGGATGAGCACCATAGATGGAATTTCATAATGTGATTTTGGGGACATTCCCCTGCCTTGCCTTCAAACTTGAGGATTTCTTACGGCAGCTTAGTTGGCATTGGACGCCAAAATCTTGATGCTAAATGGGGTCATTTGTTAATCTAGCCAAATCAGTCAAGTTAAGACGAGCCATGAAAGGTAGATTTGACCCTAGGTTGATCTGGGATGGGGATGCGATGGTGGTGGGGTTCGCAGGTCCATAATTCATCTGCATAGCTAGGGGTGCTTGCAGTGGCACCATTGCAAATGGGCCAATGCCCTCAAGTGTTGTGGGTGGGACACTATGAGTGGCGTCGACATTGCCCCCATGTATGATAGTAGGGGAAATGTAAGTGGGCGGTCCATTGCCCCCCTATGTGGCAGGAGGGGCAGTGTGTGTGTAAGGGACACTGCCCCCGTGTGCTGTGTTGCCACCTTTCACACACCTAGGTCATGTGGCAGAAATCTTCAAGCCAATCGGTGTGTCCTTGGGGGAAAGTCTCGAATCAAGGTTGTCACCTTGTTCTTGACTACTCCGTTTAGGCTCAACTCTTAATGAAGCCCAGGGGGTAGACCCTATTAAGTTACTAAGGCTAATTACTTAGTATGGTGATGTTAAACTGAATGATTTACTTAGGAGTTTGAAATTTAGCCATAAACAATCATAGATGACAAGATACAAAATGAGCGCACGAAAGCACAATGCTGAGACACAATATATATATATATATATATATATATATATATATATATATAACAAGAAAATAACCAGTGCCTTAAAATGGAGTAAAAAAAGAAATCAATATATTTGCATGTGCTTGGAGTGAATGTTTTGCAATTGCCTCTTGGTACGTTTTAAGTTAATGTGAAATATGAGTTGATCAAAATTAGGTAAAGGGGTGGACTCCAGATATACCCGAGAGTACTTGGAGTATGTCCAAAACTAAACATTCATGGCTACCTGCAAGGAATATGTGGGATGAATGGAGTCTCTAGGGCTATTGTTCATAACACACCCATTAGGGTGTGATAGAGATCGGTGCCCCGAGGTCACTTTTCAAAATTTCCCACTTCCTTTGGGTATTTTTCCACCGTAATGGTTTGATCTAGGTGTTGGAATTTAACCTGATGGTTTGTCAATTTGGGAGAGTGAATCCTAATTATACTGGTCACTCAAGTTCTTTTGATATAGATTGACTGATTGGATGAACCACAACCAAGTGCAGAGCATACACACCGGAGTCTTCTAAATTTTAGTAAATTTTGAGATGGATGTTCTTGTTAAAAAGAAAACCCTCCAGGAACCTCTTTCAGTCCAAGTGGACCTTAACCAGGGAATCAAGGAGGGGTTCATTTTTATTATGGTTCCTGAAACAAATGATGATAGCAAATGAAACATAAAAAGATAAGCAAACCACAATTTTCTAATTAGACTACCACAAACCTTTCTTCACCTTTCGGCTCGAAAGGAGGCTCATGGGGTAAGTATTAAAGTTACTTTGAAACCAATAGAAATGGAATATGGAAATCATTTTAAATCAAATTATACTACCTTGCATATTAGTACTATGCTATATTGAAAAAATATGAACGAAAAGAAAAAAATGACATAGACGCAAATCCCCCCAAGGGGGATGGGGAATGGGTTTGAAAGAGCCTATTCAAAATTATTTTCATTACCAGCAGTTACAATATCAGAAAACTGATATGATTCCTCTTTTTTCTTATATATAATGAAACCAAGAGCTTACAAAGTGCAAAAATTAGAGATTTCAGTAAAAAAGGGAGACCCCTGGGGGGATTCAGAAGGCCCAAAAGTCACTTTAAAACCGTAGATCCTCCTCTTCTCCATTATACCTGATAAAAACCAGCAATCGTATTAGACTGAAATATGCCCAAAATCACTTTGAAAGTACCTATGGGTCCGCTTACGTTTAACCAAAAAAAGCTAAGTTAAAACTAGTTAAGAAAGGTAAAAAGGGAACCAAGGAAAGAAAGATTTCCTTGGGATATTGTATTGCCTTTTATGAAGTAAATATGATGTGCACTGATTTCTATATTTATCCTTTATAACATAAAACTTAAATCTAATGCATGCAAGCTACAAATTCTCTTTAAAATTCCATGCAAAAAGGACGATTTCCCTAAAGCTAGATCTAGAATGCTTATGAAAACTTTTAAGAAAAAGATCTAGATTATGGGTTTTGAGAAGGTAGATTTATGTTAAAATTACTTTAATATAATATATATAAACAATATCAAAGCTGTGAACAAAGTAACCAGGTAAAAAAATTGATTTTGAAGGAGGAAAAGGAGAAGATAAGTGCTTGTTGCTGAAGCAGATCTGCAATGGAAACTTGTTAGTTGAATGCAGAGGGGCAATGCCTTCACAAATATTTTGGATGTACAGTGGAGTCAAACTAGATCCACATCTCATCCAATCCTTGCTACTTGAAAGCTAAGCACACAATCCTGCACGAAACCTCATGAGATCTGGATATATATATGAAAAAAAGACAACAATTACATGCAAATAAACTTATTAAACATGTATAAGATAGATATTCTAACATATATGCTATGAGATATAAGAAAAACAAGTAACCTTACTTGCCCAACTATACTCCTATTGATTCAGTTGAATCATCTAAGCCAGACAGGATTTAGATGCAAAAATTTAGAGAAAAGTCGGCAACATCAATGGTCGTAAGACAATGCTTAATCCACACATATGAGAGCATTACACCATTTGGCCTCCAAAGCTTCTTTAATTCAACAATCAAAAGAACAAAAAAGTATTAAAATAGCAAGCCCTTCAATCCAAATCTAACCAGCTTGGAAGAGGAGGCTTACGATTTGATTTATACAAAAAATAGGAGATCCAGCCCAAGGCGGCACAAATCGCAAGGAGATAAATCAAATCAGCTGATGGAGAGTCAATCAATGTAGATATGAAGCTGACCTGAGCCTACTTGTCAATCGGGGGGATGATTGAGCTGACACATCAACCCATAAACTGACGCATCAGTCCACAAAGCATCCAGGAGAGTCCACACGTGTGGAGGAGAGAGAGAGGGCACAATTCCCCATAAATACTGCTAAAGATCAACTCTGGATCTTATTTGATCAGCTCCTTTAGTCAAGGATTTCTCAGATCCAGTCAATCTGGTTCATATCTGATTGATTTCAATCAATTTGGCTGAGAATCCACTGATCTATGATTTTGGATTTGCTCCATTATTCATCAATTTATTAATTAAAATAATCAATAAATGATTTTATTGGGGATTTCTGACCTAAGTGATGGAAAATCACTCAAAACCAGGAAATAGTGGGTCCATGGGTTTACATGTTGCTCTTAGCTTGAAAATGAGCACCTACATGACTGAAACTGATTATTTGGCCCACTTTTATTACAAAATCATTTTTTCCAATTAAACTATTAAAAAATAGCCTAAGTTTTGGAAAAACTTAAATTTTAATAAAAAACACTAAAAAAACTAAAAAATTTAAAAATTTAAAAAACCTAGGAAGACTTAGACATGTTCATATGACTCGACCATGATGTCTAGCATGTTTATACATTGACACATAGACTCTAATAACCTCAATAGGCATAAATGCCAAGCCAACCACCTCAACTTTGGAGGTATGGAGTGAAAAAATCAGAAATTATCAACCGTTTATTCAACAACCATCAATAACCAAGGGAAAAAACACTCTAGGCTGATTGGATTGACAAATAAAGTCTAAGAGACCGAGTCATTTACAGACACTATCATGCTAGAACATTTATTACAATTCCCCCATGGGGTATGAGCATTTGATATAGTACAACAAGCACTTCCCAGAAGTACTTCCAAAGGTCTTCTGAAGTCCGAACAAGTTATCCTTGTCCGGTTCACCAGGGTCACTTGATAAAAAACCACTAAGTACAACTTAGGTGGTAACATTCTGGCTCCAACTCCAGGACATGTGCTCGATCTGGTCATAGGGAAAGGAGAGGATATGAGAACACCGGAATCTCTGGTTTATACACCCTATAAAAACATCTCAACTTGACAAGAAAAACTTAGTAGCACAAGCTTTACATAAAAAACCAAATGAACCATTAAGATGATTTATTTAAACAAAATAAATGTAACTAACTAAAAGAAGCAAATTTTTATTATAGCTAAGTATAAAATAGAACTGCAAAAATTAAATGCTCTCTTTCAAGGAGCTTATTTTCCTACTTTAAGCATGATATAAAAAGGGTTAAGTGTAATCAGAAATCCAATGTAACCACCTAAGCATTTTATTAACATAAAAAAAATTCCTTCTCTTTGGTTACCAGCCAAAGTAAGGATACCTTATTCAGAAAATGCAAACCTGCGTGATGATTCAGAATGGCCAGGATGTATGGGAGATCATAGGAATGAACAATGTCTTAAAAATTCTTCCCCAACTTGTATGTGCTCATGCAAGTTGCTTCTATCCATTATTGGATAGGACTGATATACCAATCAAAATGATGAGGCAAACTGACTACATCATCATACTGATCACAGGGGCTTATCAAATGATAACTCGTTGCACAAGCCCCGAGTAGCTCCAAATCGTAAGGAACCTCTATATGTGAAAAAGATGGCTGAGACTGATATTCCACTGACTGCATCACATCTGACTTTTCACAACACTACTTCTCAATCTCTTCATTACTGATACCCTTGTGCGGCTCTGCATGATATGACTATGAATGATCACATGAAAATTATAAATGCTCCTCTTCCATACTAAGTTTTTCCAAGGTCTCTAGATCCATGCTTCCCTCTATGGAAGTATAGTAGATTGGAATTCCACAAATTTCTAAATAGATACTCCCCTTGCTGGATATATCATAGATAGGATTCTTCATAAGATATCCACAAAAATCCCAATAGTCATCACCATTGTCTATGTTAGATGTGATGGATTCCCCATTTTTGATATTAGGTTCCAATATCAACTTTTCTTTGTCTTCATTACTGATACTAATATATGGCTCAGACTAATCATGTGGATAAATTGCATGCTCCTTTTTCATATCAAAGTTTCCCAAGGCCACATGGTCCATGCTCTCTCCTTTAGATATGCCATAGATAGAAAAATCAACAAAACCATCAAAAGTTTCTCGTTCATTATTTTCCTCTTTATTCATGTCATAGACCGGATTTTCCATGAATGTCTAGGAGTCCTCATCAATATCTTTGTTGGGGATAAGGGAGTCTTCATCACTTGTATCATGTTGCAAGCTATACTTGTCCTCATTTTCATACTCATCTTCTTCAGAGAAAAGGTGACAAGGAAGTCAACCTTCAAGACTGTCATCATTATATGGAGAACACATAGCAGTCCCATCATGTACATTACAGTTTTCATCATAAGTTTCACTATAAGATTTGGCAAGGGTTTCATCCTTAGGTGTGTATTGTTTAGCTGGTGACAAAGGGTAGGCTTGGCCTACCATGTATATACGATCAGGATCGCTTGAAGTTGTTTCCTGATTACTGACCTTGGGAAGTCCATGTTCCATGACTTGATTTACAACATAACAAGTGCTTTCTTGGTGGAATTGTTCACAGGGTCTACACCTTGGAATTACTTCTTCTACCATGTTAGTTGAGTCTAACTGGTTTGGAATCCTAGGCTCCTGCTGAGGAAAATTATCTTGATACATCTGATTCTACTTGGGCTGAAATTTCCTAGGTCCACTATTCCTTTCCATTGTGATTAATCTATTATGAATGTGATTCAAGTGTGCAGAATGATTGGCCACTAGTTGGTTTTTACTAGTAACCAAGTCTTTTATCACGTATGTTACCTTTTCCATGGGATCTTTGGAGGCTCCCTTTTCTTTGTTGTATGAAGTGTTTTCACTAGTGTAACCTGGAATGTTGAATTTGCTTGAAGAATGCATATTCTTTTCTATTTTCTAAGCCAATTCCTGAGCAGTTTTTCGATTTGATGGCTAAGTTGTCTCTTAATTGGTACCTCAAATCACCAGTGAAAGCTTCGATGTAATATATGAGGATGGAGGCATCCTTTGGCTTGATTTTTTTAGGGAGTTATACAACCACACACCTAAACTTAGTGTTAAATTCATCCATGGTTTCATTCTCCATATTCTTAATGTTATGAAGGGCAGCAAGCAGATGTCTTGGTTCTTTCTTTTCTTCCCATTTCTTCTTAAAACCCACTAGGAATTCACTAAGAGTTTTATATGAATCATCATCTAGGTCAAAGTACCATTCTTCAGCATCATCTTCTAAGGATAAAGCAAAGAGCTTCATTTTGACATCGTCATGGTCATCGGCAGCATCATTGCAATAACTGACCAGGTGCTTTTCAAATTTTTGAAGGTGAGACTTGGCAGTGATGGCATTATTTCCCTGAAATATGGGGAGCTTCTTGATAGCATCTTTTGGAATGGCTTGGGGAACACCTTCTATCTGAGAAAAGTAATGGGTTTGAATAATTCCGTCATTTCTTGAGATTGGTGAACATGACTCTCTACAAATATGTGATGGATATCTGAGAGGGATTGGTCTCCTAAATTTTCAAGGTTTCTACGGGAAGTCTGCCTATTCAATATTTCCTTAATAAACCTTTTGGGATCAGGGAGAGGATTGAATAATTGTCGGTGATTTATTTGGGTAGAAATTCTTGAAGGGATGTTAGAAAGTGGAGTCGCTAGATGGATCGAGTTTTAATTTTTATGTTTTTTAAAGACTAGATCAATAAAAAGTTTTTATATTTTTAGTTGTTTAGAAAAAAGTTAAGCTAAGTCGTACTCGGGAATAAAAAGATTTATCCCAGGCAATGGCACCAAAAAGTTTTTCCGCCTTTCACACACCTCGGTCATGTGGCAGAAATATTCAAGCCACTCGGTGTGTCCTTGGGGGCAAGTCTTGAGTCAAGGCTGTCACCTTGTTCTTGACTCCTCCGTTTAGGCTCAACTCCTAACGAAGCCCAGGGGGGTAGACCCTATTAAGTTACTAAGGCTAATTACTTAGTATTTTGATGTTAAACTAAATGAATTACTTAGGATTTTGAAATTTAACCATAAACAACCATAGATGACAATATACAAAATGAGCGCACGAAAGCACAATGCTGAGACACAATATATATATATATATATATATATATATATATATATATAGCAAGAAAATAACCAGTGCCTTAAAATGGTGTCAAAAGAAAATCAATGTACCTGCATGTGGTTGGAGTGAATGTTTTGCAATTGCTTCTTGGTACATTTTAAGTTAATGTGAAATATGAGTTGATTGAAATTAGGTGAAGGGGTGGACTCCAGATATACCCGAGAGTACTTGGAGTATGTCCAAAAATAAACCTTCACGTCTATCCGCAAGGAATATGTGGGATGAATGGAGTCTCTGGGGCTATTGTTCATAACACACCCATTAGGGTGTGACAGAGATCGGCACCCCGAGGTCAGTTTTCAGAAGTTCAAGCTTTCTTTGGGTATTTTGCCACCGTAATGGTTTGATCTAGGTGTTGGATTTTCACCTGATGGTTTGTCAATTTGGGAGAGTGAATCCTAATTATATTAGTCACTCAAGTGCTTTTTATATAGCTTGACTGATCAGATGAACTGCAGCCAAGTGCAGAGCATACACACCGGTTTCTTGTCAATTTTAGTAAATTTTGAGATGGATGTTCTTGTTAAAAAGAAAACCCTCCAGGAACCTCTTTCAGTCCAAGTGGACCTCAATAAGGGAATCCAGGAGGGGTTGATTTTATTATGGTTCTGAAAACAAATGATGATAGAAAATGAAACATAAAAATATAAGCAAACCACAATTTTTGAATTAGACTACCATGAACCTTTCTTCACCTTTCAGCTCGAAAGGAGGTTCGTGGGGTAAGTATTAAAGATACTTTGAAACCAATAGAAATGGAATATGGAAATAATTTTAAATAAAAGTATACTACCCTGCATATTAGTACTACGCTATATTGAAAAAACATGAACGAAAAGCAAAAAATGACACAGACGCAAATCCCCCTAGGGGGGATGGGGAATGGGCTCAAAAGAGCCTATTCAGAATTTTTTTTTTACCAGCAGTTACAATATCAGAAAACTGATATGATTCCTCTTAATTCTTATACAGAATGAAACCAAGAGCTTACAAAGTGCAAAAATTAGAGATTTCAGTCAAAAAGCGAGACCCCTAGGGGGATTTAGAAAGCCCAAAAGTCACTTTCGAACAGCAGATCCTCCTCTTTTATATTATACCTGCTAAAAAAAAGAAAGCTTATTATACTTAAATATGCCCAAAAGCACTCTGAAAGTACCTTTGGGTCAGCTTACTTTTAACCAAAAAAAGCTAAGTTAAAACTAGTTAAAAAAGGTAAAAAGGGAACCAAGGAAAGCAAGCTTTCCTTGGGAACCTGGCTTTCCTTTTAGGAAGCCAATATGATGTGCACTTATTTCTAGATTTATATTTTATAACACAAAACAGAAATTTAATGCATCCAAGCTACAAATTCTCTTTAAAATTCCATGCAAAAAGGACAATTTCCCTAAAGCTAGATCTAGAATGCTTATGAAACCTTTTAAGAACAAGATCTAGATCATGGGATTTTAGAAGTTAGATCTATGTTAAATTTACTTTAATATAATATATCTAAACAATATCAAATCTGTGAACAAAGTAACCAGGTAAAAAAATTGATTTTGAAGGAGGAAAAGGAGAAGAGAAGTGCTTGTTGCTGAAGCAGATCTACATTGGAAACTTGTTAGTGGAATACAGAAGGGAAATATCTTCACAAATATTTTGGATGTACAGTGGATTCATACTATATCCACATCTCATACAATCCTTTCTACCTAAAAGCTAAGCACATAATCCTGCACGAAACCTCATGAGATATGGATATATATATGAAAAAGAGACAACAATTACATGCAAATAAACTTATTAAACATGTATAATTTAGATATTCTAACATATATTCTATGAGATATAAGAAAAAAAAGCAACCTTACTTTCCCAACTATACTACTATTGATTCAGTTGAATCATTCAAGCCAGACAGGGTTCAGATGCAGAAATTGAGAGAAAAGCTGGCAACATCAATGGCCGTAAGACAATGCTTAATCCACACATATGACAGAATTACACCATTTGTCCTCCAAAGCTTCATTATTTCAAAAATCAAAAGATTACAACAGTATTACAATAGCAATCCCTTCAATCCAACTCTAACCAGCTTGGAAGAGGAGGCTTATGCTTTGATTTATACAAAAAACAGGAGATCCAACCCAGGGGGGCGCAAATCCCAAGGAGATAGATCAAATCAGCTAATGGAGAGTCAATCAATGAAGATCTGAAGCTGAACTGAGCCTACTTGTCAACCGAGGGGCTGATTAAGCTAACAAATCAACCCATAAACTGACACATCAGTCCACAAAGCATCCAGGAGAGCCCACACATGTGGAGGAGAGAGAGAGGGCATAATTCCCGATAAAGACTGGTGAAGATCAACTCTGGATATGATTTTATCACCTCCTTCAGTCAAGGATTTGTCAAATCCAGTCAATCTAGTTCAAATCTGACTGATTTCAATCAAATTGGCTAAGAATCCACTGATCTATGATTTTGGATTTGCTCCATTATTCATCAATTTATTAATTAAAATAATCAATAAATGATTTTTTGGGGCTTTTTGACCTGAGTGATGGAAAATCACTCAAAACTAGAAAATAGTGGGACCATGGGTTTACATGGTGCTTTTATCTTGAAAATGAGCACCTACATGACTGAAACTGATTATTTGGCCCACTTTTATTACAAAATCAAATTTTCCAATCAAACTATTAAAAAATAGCCTAAGTTTTGGAAAAATTAAATTTTAATAAAAAACACTGAAAAAACTAAAAAATTTAAAAATTTAAAAAAACTAGGGGGATTTAGACATGTTCATATGACTCGACCATGATTTATAGCATGTTTATACATTGACACATAGACTCTAATAACCTCAATAGGACTAAATGCCAATCCAACCACACCAACTTTGGAGGTATGGAGTGAAAAAATCAGAAATTATCAGTTGTTTATTCAACAACCAATAATAACCAAGGGAAAAAAACACCCTGGGCTGATCAGATTGACAAATAAAGTCTAAGAGACCGAGTCTTTTACAGACACTATCATGCTAGAACATTTGTTACAATTCCCCCATGGGGTATGAACATGTGATATAGTACAACAAGCACTTCCCAGAAGTACTTCCAATGGTCTTCTGAAGTCCGAACAAGTTATCCTTGTCCGGTTCACCAGGGTCACTTGATAAAAAACCATTAAGTACAACTTAGGTGGTAACATGCTGTTAGTGGGCCATCTTGGCTAGTCACTATAGGTGGTGGCAGTTGACTGTTGACAGTGTGCATAACTATGCTTGGGCCACTTGCCAGGTTGTGGGTGGCAGGTTGTGATATGTAGATGGGTCCACTTGCTATGGCTATGCCGAAAAATGGATCCAGATTTTTAGCTGCTGTTAGCCCAAAAATCCCCCACATAGCTCTCAATGGCCTACACCACCCAAGGACACCATATCATAGCACTCATTTCACTCCATAATACCTTCCATTTGACCCCCACACCTCTAGAAGAGCCCAAGGATGAAGAAAAGGGCTAAAAACCCCCAAAGAGAGCCCAAAATAGCCCTCTAGGAGCTAAAGCCCTCAAAAAGGGGCTAAAACCCTGAAAGGGGCTAAATTTACGGTGAAAGGGGCTAAAGTCCCAAGAAAGGGGCTAAAGCCTTGACCAAGGGCTTAAAACCCTAAAATACCTTAAAAAAACTATAAAAGGAGGGTGGGGGGTCACTCTCAAAACACTCCTCACTTGCCTAATGTTATGCTTCCCGTGGATGCTTTGAGACCTTTTGCTCTCAAACCACCTACTCTCCCTCTCCTCCATCTCCATCTCATCAAGCCATTGCTTCCCAACCAAGAGAGAGGTGCTCCCATGAGCTAGGGCATGGTGGCCCATTTCCACCTAAGTGAGGTATAATTTATTTTCATGGTTGTTTATTTACTTGTTTTTCTTTCTAATTGATATTTTCATTTGCAGGTTTTTCATTGACATTGTTTGCAGGTTTTCCATTGTAGTAGCTTAGTTTGTTTGCAAGTTTCAAGGAGGCAAAACCCTAACCCATTTTCTACAGAGGGGTTCACAAGGGCTTCATCTCCTCTTTTATTTTCTGTTGTTAGCTCTTAGATCTAGTTTACAATAGCTCTTATTTGCTTATTCTTGTTTAGATTAGCTTAGTTTAATTTGTTGTTTTTTTTATACTATTTCCATTTTGTTTTTTCCTATTTTCAAAGAGTAGGAACCTACCCTTGTGCCCTATAGGCACAAGGGAGCCATTCTTACTCCTGCAGTGAGGAGAAATTCCCACTACAACTTTGGTGACTCCACTAGGTCAATCCCACAGGATCCCTGGGCCAGAAATTTTTAGTTTTCAAGTTTTTTCCATTTTACCCTAATTTTCAGAAATCTTAGGTTAGATCTATTTAAATATGCTTTATTTCCTATCTTAGTCAGTGTGGAATCCTCTGCTAGGACGAGCCAAGTTAGAATGACCCCCATACCAGTTACTGTCAGCCAGATCTGACCCTGCATCACCTAAAAACCCCTTTCCGGAGCAGGTCGCTCTTATCAGGGGAAAAGGTGAGACTAGAGCACACTTAATTGGCCAACAGGTGCACCCAGGGCACACTTAATCCTCAGATAGGCATGATTTCAGCCCACAAGCTTAGGTTGCGGCTGTTTTCGCATTCTGTGTGACCCCCTCGCTGGATTTGGTCAGAAATGTGTGGCCTATCACACAGAAGTTGTATTTAAGTTTAATTAATAGTAATTTTCAGTCTCAGAGGACTGTTAGTGTGACCCAGCTGCCTCCGTCCACCATTGCAGGTATCTTTCAATTCCATTTTTTATTTTCTGCAAATCAATCCATGAACAGTGTGTATATGCTAAATCAATCATTAAGGCTTAATAAAATCAACTATTCTAACTAAAAGCAACTTAAAAATAACCATCTTGCTACCCCCTTCCTCCTCTACGCAGTCATCACCCTTCGGGGTATTTTGTGATACGACAAAGGGTAAGCTCATATAGACCTAGGCACTCCATGGTATTTTTCCCAAACCACTAAAACCAGGTGACCTGGAAGCTAGAGGGGGTAGAGAAGGAGGGCTTCTCACAACTCTAAGCATCCTCCCTGTTGACCAACCTAGCACTTGGGAGGTGACCCGAGGAATTACAGATGGGCTTAGTCCCATTTTGTTGAGAGCCCAACACCTTCTCTTGGTTGAAGAAGAATATCACTGAGAGGTAGAGATTTAGTTAGGCCAACAATTCAGGGTTAATCACCATACTTGCTTACAAATTTCTATTTATGTTTGCATACAAAACCATGACATGAACTCTACCATGAATTCATAAACCATATTGCAAACCAAATACCAGAACAAACAAGCAAACCAACACACCATACCAAATAATTAACCGAACTCAATTCATGATGCAGAGTAAGCCTTAAAATTTACCAAATTCACACTAAGTTCAATCAATTCTGTAGTCTTTGAGGGAATAAGTCCCTGACTACTTCAACTATGATAAGTACTTGGTATTTGACTGGAAACTCATTATGAGGAGTACCACAAGAACCCCAAAGTAGCTGGCCGCTGAGAGGAATTGCCAAGCGAAACGGGAAATGACCCCTTTCGATTGAGTAGAAACACCCATGAGGAACAAGCCAAGCACTGTCTTCTAGCAGTCTTGGTGGCCGAGAGACCATCTTTAGCCAATAGGAAGCCATTGAAACTGGGGTCCAAATATCATACCCACCAATTTCATTCACAAAAGTGAACACAATTGATCCTCCATGATTTTCCTCACGCCTAAGAGGCGAACCACCACCATTTGGAACACTTGATCGACACCATAAAAACCACTCTCAACAATCTCCCACACCATCAGAGGGCCACACAGCCTTTGATTCTGCTTCAGACCCATATCATTTTGAACCAGACCTCCACACCGCACCATCAAGCCCCGTGGCTAGTGCAAACCTGAATCCATTTTCCAGCCTAACCTTAGCAACTGGAGCCATGCCCACATCACAACCTGTCACCCACAACTTGGCAAGTAGTCCAAGCACATTCATGCAGACTGTCATTAGCCAATTGCCACCACCAATAGTGACCATCCAAGCTGTCCCAGTGGTAACACATAGGGGCAATGGCCCCTCCACACACATTGCCCCTCCTGCCACACAGGGGGGCAGTGCACCAACCACCCACATTGCCCCTACCACCATACATGGGGGAAATGCCCCCACTACCCATACCATCCCACCCACAACACTTAGGAGCATTGGCCCATCCACCATGGTGCCACCACAAGCACCCCCAGCCATGCAGATGCATTATGCCCCTGAAAACCCCACCCCCATTGCGGCCCCATCCCACATCAACTTGGGCTCAAATATGCCCTTCATGGCTCATCTAAACTTGCCTAAATTGGCTAGATTAATCATGATCCCATCCGCCACCAAGATTTCTGGCCACCCATGCTAGCTAAGCTACCATTGGACATCGCCAAGTTTGAAGGTAAAGCCGACAAATTTCCCCAAAATCATATAATGACATTCCATCTATGGTGCTCATCCAATAGCATCATAGATGACTTCATCAGGTTGAGGCTATTCCAACTCACCCTCATAGGTGTTGTGGCAAAATGGTACATTGAGCTACCACAAGCCAAGTACCCTGACTTCAACTCCTTAGCCTTCATGTTCCTATAGTATTTCTAACTCTCTATCATATATGAAAAGGGGGTGGAGATATTGTTATCGTGTCACCAAAACACCGCCACTCACATGAGTGAACATATCCATGAGTGGCGGAAGTGCTGTAGCTTGTGTAAGATCCAACTTGATGACAGGATCTTCTTAGATTGGTTCCTCAAGACTTTGCTCCCACCCATCGCAAAGGATGTTGCATCTGAACGTCCCAAATCTGAAGAAGAGGCCATACTGAAGGCCCAACAATTTGACCTCATCTATGCCCAGTCGGGATACTTGTATACTGTCATTCCAGATGCTCCCCGTCCGAGTACCTCCTATCACGACACACTGGGGGCATCCCATGCAGCGGATGGCATCATAGGGTCAGTCTCCCAACAACCACAACCTTGATTGACACCACCTATCATTACACCCCAACCAAGCAACACTACTAATGTTGCTTATCAAAACCAAGCTCTGGACTATGCTAGAATGATGTCCCAGTCTAGAGCAAAAACCTCTTATACACAACCTACGCCACCGTAGCAGGCTCAGGCCATGGTTTCACCAACACAATAGTATGTGGGTAAAATGCCCACATTCGTGGCACCACCACCCCCACAAATATACTATGCACCACCAGTGAAACAAGTTCAAGCCCCCACCCTCGCTCCACCCGCTTCGTTGGGACAAGCGCTCACACAACAAAACTGTCCCAACTAGCCTGCCCCCAACAATTGACAAGGGCAAGCTAGGAAAAACAGGCCCCACAACCAAAGCAATAACCAACCGCAGGGAGGCGATCAGCAACCGAACCCTCCCAATAATTCCGCGGCTAACCGGACAACCCAAAACCCCCCATGACAAAATCCACCAAGATGCAACACATCGTTGCGCACAAACCAACCATGTACACTCTATGATGTCTATGGGCATTACATGTTTGAGTGTCCCCTCATGGCTTGTGCCAAGTAGACCATTCAAAATGAGGCCCAATAGGCCGCCAATTCCTTCGCTTAAGCCAAACCCAACCAAGAACCCCAAGGACCTCCTCCCATGGTGCTTCAAAACCCACTACCAGTCCAAGGATTGGTGGCAACTGCTCCCCCTCCCCAGGCCAATCCCAATGCTCTGGGGGCACTGCCCATGGCCAAGACAGGTGTTCAGCACCTGATGACCATGACCACTGAAGAGGTCAACTTACAGACTAGACAAAATCAGTATGGTACCACCACCGAACCTGCTGACTCATTAGCAACATCCATGTCTAATACAACCAACCTACCTCTCTAGTTACCCCCATTCCCATGCCCCCCCATATGCAGAATTGCAAATAATGCCACAGCTAGAGCTGCAGTCAGCTATAGCATTATGGATAATTTGTCCCAAACGCCAACCACCATTTTCACTCTTGAGATACTTAAAATGTGCCCACCGCAGTGGAAAGCCTTACTAGCCACCCTAGTGGTAGTAGACCCCTCTGATTCCAAGCTAATCACATTTGACACAGAGAACGGAGGGTTGCACATGCCCTCCATTATCACCTTCCAAATCCCGGTATCCATCCAAAACCTGGTTGTGCACCGATGCATAGTGGATGAGGGGGCATCCACATGCGTCATGTCTACCTTGGTTTGGCAGAAGCTTGGATCACCGATTTTGCAATCGTCCTCCACAACTCTGTGGCCTTATGATGGACATCCCACTAAAGCCCAAGGAATCCTCCCCCATGTCCCTATCACATTAGCTAGGAAGACAGTCTTGATCAACATTGAGGTCGTCAACGCTCAACTGGATTACAACCTCCTCCTTGGGAGGAGTTACATGTACACCATGCAAGCAATCGTGTCAACTGTATTTCACCTCATGATAGTTGACGAGCTCACCTACCATGATCCACAAGGGTTAATAGTTCCTGCCAATGTTATCCCTTCCATCACCACCACTGAGCCGCAAGGGGAGACTGCACATGCTAATGAAATCCCTGCAACCAACACTATGGTTGAAAACACACCAGCCTCCCCACTATTGAATGTGGGCCCTAGGTTGTTTACCGATCCCACCATGATGGCTCCTTTCCCATTGGTGTCACCATCACTGACACAAAATCAAACTACGGACTTGTGCATGGTCTCATCAAGCATTGCTGCACCCAAACAACAACCGCAGCTACATCCCCAACCACAACCGAATCATCGTCCGTAGCCGCAATGCCAACAACAGCCACAACATCACCCGCAGTAGCAACATTACATGCAGCTGCACCCACAACCTCACCCCCACATACAACCCGTTGGGAGTTATGTGGGCTCATCTCCAGTCCATACAATTCCCTTCCTCTTTCCGCCACCTAGTGTCATGAGCAAGCTAGTCATGGCCACCTTAATCCTACCCAACTTTATGTTGGGGATCCCAGTGTGGTATCTTGATCCACTAGCTCAATCAGCAATGCCCCAAGTTGTTTTAACCCCAATGAAACCTATTACAGTTGAGTCTCACCCCCCACCCGATCCACATAAGCCAATTGCCACACCCGCACCTACACTGCCCCAAACCAAAAGAGACAAGGGAAAAAACACCAAAGACAATGTAGAACCATGATAAGTCCCACCTTGTGCCATCTGCAAACAACAAGGCCATCCAACTCAGAACTGCCCTGAAATACCAGTGATCTGTGCACATCTGGATGCCATGGATACAAATGAAAACATCCCTATAGTTGAACTCCCAACCGCACCACTAGTCAAGAACAAGGCATTGAGGACAAACTATGCTTGCACCCTTTCCAGCTTGCATGGGCATTACTCCCACCATTCCCAAGACTTGCTTGAACTTTGAATGGCTCTTGCTGACCTCCATCACCATTCCCTTGAGTCTGAGATCACCTTGATCAAAGAATTTCACCCACCACCACCTTCTTCAGACACCATGTCCATCTACATAATGTCAAGTTCCACTGACCTTCTCATCTCCACTGACGATCCATTAGATCTGTCACTTCATTGTTTCAACAATGATGAGGAGATACTTGAAGCTCTGACTACCCCAGAATACCCATGGGACGACATGCACCATTGCTTGTTCTTCCTTCCGGAAGAGCTTGTGTCATAGTTCGACCAGTTTTCCATGGAGACCAAAGATTTTATCCATGGGAGTGTTAACTAGTTCAAGAACCCAATCCCAGCACCTGATGCCATTGAAGAAGGGAACATGGAGAACATTTCACCAACAGTTAAAATCGACATCTCAACCAACTCTGAGATCATTGAAGAAATCATGCTGAGGTCACTTGCTCCCCGGAAGAGGTCAACACCTACACCGGTCTCTTCCAATAATTCCATGACATCTTTGCCAAGTCATACACTGAAATGCCTAGCTTAGATCCATCCATCATGGAACACCACATCGACACATGCCCTGATGTGGCACCCGTCTGCTAGAAGCAATGGCCCATCCATCCATCCAAAGTGGCTGCTGTGAAAGTTGAGATAGACAAGCTACGCACAGCTGGATTCATTTATCCCATTGCATACACAACTTGGGTTTCTAATTCTATTCCCATGAATAAAAAATAGTGTACGATCCGTGTTTGCACAGAATTCTGTGATATCAAAGGGGCATACACCCTCATTGACTCTTATAGACAACTCTTGGAGAACCCCCCGCAATGGGATCTACCTCAAGAAATTTTATGCTTAACATCACCAATGAGTCACTTCATTTTCTTTTTCTCTTTTTTCAATGTTTTTCATAAAAAATCAAAGGCAACACCATCAGCTGCTAGTCAAAATTCACCCAGAACCTGTTCGAGACACCTCTCACACCTATGGGATCAAATTTTCATTTCCTTATGAGATCATCATCCCACATTTTATAAATTAATTTCAGGACCATTTCCCACAAGTCACCTCGATTCACGAGCCATGACATGATGATCCAAGTGTCTACGGACTGGTACTCATATCACATTGCCCGGTCGCAACTCATGTGAGCGATCAGGCCACCACCCATTAAGGATTGTACTATACTTTTATTTATGTATTTATAATTGTATTTTTCACCACACCTTATGCAGACATTTGGACCATCGTCCACAAAACCCTTTGTTTTTCTTCCATATATTTGACATAGAAGTGTCCTCGGGCCACCGCCCATTAAGAAATGTAATTTTATTTTTTATTTTTTTATTTTTAACACGTAGATTGTCTTTTCTATTTACCGCACCTTACGCGAACCTCTAGACCACTATCTACAAAATGATTTCTTTTCTTGCACGTATTTGGCATATAAGTGCCCCCATACTTGCACTCACATCACATGTAGTCAGGTTCATCCACCACAACACACACACATGCTCGCCTGACCTCTGTCCGAGAGCCACCTCAGTTTGCGTGCCTCTTCCGCACTATCTCGCAGGCCTCTACCGTGATCTATCCCACACAAGTATTGGTATGTTTGAGAGCCTTCTGCTCCATCCTTACTGCGCAGATGACCTTTGGACCTCTGTCCACTATCCCGACATGGGGCACCACTCATGCCTCCACAGTCGGTTGACCACATTGGAGTTTCTTTTAAGCTCTTTTTTGACTCCTTAAAACAATGAAAAGATCGCTGAGCATAGTTGCTTCCTTTCCCACTCGCTAAAGTATAGGAAAGGGCGTCTACATCATCTCGTTTACCTCCTTTTGCAGACCATGTAGACCATCAATCGAAAAGGACATCCTTGGCACACTCAAGCCAAGACCGTTCCCCTTTGCATACTTTTTTGCTTTCTCGGGCAGAGGGGCCGCACTTTACGAAAAAGCTCACCACCGGTTGTCATTAAGCTCTTTTCCAACTGTCTCAACAAGAAAATATTTCCAAGAAAACTTGGTTTTGTTCATGCTCGTAAAAGTATCTGAATGACTGTCCAGTCAGTATAGGTTTAACCTTTTCTAGCTTGATTGGACTATCAATGGTAAAGAAGTCTCTCATCCCCTCTAGGATGGGTGAGCTCTTCTATGTATACTTTTATCCTTTTTCAGGCATAGGAGACTACCAACAAAAAAAATCCCCCACTGGAGTCTTCTTCGTGCTTTCAGACTCTCTAAAATTGAAAGCACCATCAAGCATTTACCTTCTTGAGCTCTCCAAAATTCCACGAGATCGTACCACAATGGTTTCCCTAGACACTACCCTATATAAAATAGTGTGGCAGCATCCCCACATTGGGTCGCCTTTGTTCAGAGTACTCTGCAATGTGTCTTCCTTGGATCCCATCAGTATCAAAAGTGTCCTCCGCCTCCAAGTATTTCCCATCTGCAACGATATTCCCGGTATTACAACTATGATCCCATTCCCATGAGTTAAGTTTCATTTGCTACCTGGTCTGCCCTGCTGTCATACTCTGAAAAATGGAAGTTTGAGTCTCCCACTCCCCCCCTGCTCCTGTTCAAGTTTTTTCCTCCCCTCCCCTCCCCCCCCAATTCAGTGAGTCAGTCCGCAGATTGCTTCACACCTTTTGGTTATCCCTCGCGCTCCTGGTCAAGGAAACATCATTGCCTTGACTAGGGGTAGGTATCCCTTTGTCAACACCAACACACATATTCTAGAGGATAGACCTAGAGGTCCCTGTACCTTGGTTTCATTAACACCATTGATGAGTTCCTTCGACCACTTGAGAGAAGCCCTTAGTACCTCTCGAGCTGGTTGTTTCTCATGTGCTCGACTTCAACTCCATCATCGCACCGTTGAGATTTGTACAGGGTTTGTTCCACATAGTAGTTGGTCGAAGACCCCGGATGTCACCCAACTGTAGCACATTGGTGAGTCCACTCGAGGGACCTAAACAAGTTATGTCTCTTGTGATTTCCAGGTTGCATTGGAGACAGTGTTCTGAATCCCTAACAGTGCTTCAATATACCTTTATGATTGATGCAGCATACTTGTACCACAAAGACTCTGACTCTCCATATAGCTATGTACCATTCCAAATCTAGCATACCATTAGTCATGAAGATGTAGCATTCCATGAGAATGCCATGGGTCCAACGTACCAAATCAGTATTGTATTCAGCCTCACATGAGAGGCAACCATCATTGTAACATCAGTTGTATATGATCGTCTCTTGTATTTTAGAACATAGATCAAATGATTCTTTTGACATTGTCATGAGCATGGGAATGCATGCCTCGTCCATATACATGTCACATATTTATTGTATCTCACCCATTGATGGAAACCAAATTAATACAAAACCAAAAGCCACCATGCCCCAGCCTCGGAAGCACAACCTCTCGACAACAAATCCTATGATGTCCTTCAGCCATAAGTTGAGCTCTTGCCCTCACACATTAGGGGGCAATCTGTTAACCCAAAAATCCCCCACATAGTTCTCAATGGCCTACACCACCCAAGGACAACATCTCATAGCACTCATTTCACTCCATAAGACCTTCCATTTGACCCCCACACCTCCAAAAGAGCCCAAGGATGAAGAAAAGGGATAAAAACCCCAAAAAAGAGCCCAAAATAGCCCCCTAGGAGCCAAATCCCTCAAAAAGGGGATAAAACCCTAAAAGGGGCTAAAGTTAAAGGAAAAGGGGCTAAAGCCTTGACCAAGGGCTTAAAACCCTAAAATCCCTTGGAAAAACTATAAAAGGAGGGTGGGGGGTCACTCTCAAAACACTCCTCACTTGCCTAATATTATGCTTCCTGTCGATGCTTTGAGACCTTTTGCTCTCAAACCACCCACTTTCCCTCTCCTCCATCTCCATCTCATCAAGCCATTGCTTCCCAACCAAGAGAGAGGTGCTCCCATGAGCTAGGGCATGGTGGCCCATTTCCACCTAAGTGAGGTATAATTTCTTTTCATGGTTGTTTATTTACTTGTTTTGCTTTCTAACTAATATTTTCATTTGCAGTTTTTTCATTAACATTGTTTGCAGGTTTTCCATTGTAGTAGCTTAGTTTGTTTGCAAGTTTCAAGGAGGCGGAACCCTAACCCGTTTTCTGTAGAGGGGTTCACAAGGGATTCATCTCCTATTTTATTTTCTGTTGTTAGCTCTTAGATCTAGTTTACAGTAGTTTCCATTTGCTTGTTCTTGTTTAGATTAGCTTAGTTTAATTTTTTGTTCTGTTTATACTATTTCCATTTTGTTTTTTCCTATTTTTAAAGAGTAGGATCCTACCCTTGTGCCCTATAGCCACAAGGGAGACATTCTTGCTCCTGCAGTGAGGAGAAATTCTCACTACACCAGCCATGGGATTTATGGTGTAGTATGGAGGTCTGGTTCAGACTGATATGGGTCTGAATCTAAATCAAAGGCTATGTGGCCTTCTGATGGTGCGGGAGATCATTGAAAATGGTTTTGACGATGTCAATTGAGTGTTCCGAATTGTGGTGGTTCACCTCTTAGGAGTGAGGAAGAGCATGGAGGATCAATTTTGTTAGATTTTATGTATGAAATTGGTGGGAATGATGTTTGGACCCCAGTTTCAGTGGCTTCCTATTGGCTGTAGGTGGTCACTTGGCCACCAAGACTGCCAGAATACAGCACTTGGATTTTTCCTCACATGCGTTTCTACTCAATCGAAAGGCATCGTTGCTCGTTTTGCATGGAAATTCCTCTTAGTGGCCAGCTACTTTGGGGTTCCTATGGTACTCCTCACAATGATTTTCTGGGAAGATCCCAAGTACTTCCCACAGTTGAAGCAAATAGGGACTTATGTCCTCAAAGACTACATATTTGTTTGTACTTAGTGTAAATTGGTAAATTTTAAGGCTCTCCCAGCGTCATGAACTGAGTTGGGTTAATTAGCTGGTATGGCATATTTTTTTATTTGTTTTTTTGGTATTTGGTAGCTCCAAATGGTTTATGAATTCATCATATTGTGGTTATGTATGCAAGCATTGAATAATCAGAAATTGTGAACAAATACAGTTTTTAAACTTGAATCTGTGTGGCCTAACTAGATGACTACCTCACACTGATATTCCTCTTCAACCAAGAGAAGGTGTTGGGATCTCAACAAAATGGGACTAAGCCCATCTATAGATCCTTAGGTCACCTCCCAAAAGCAAGGTTGGCCAATAGGGAGGACGCTTAGTGCCATGAGAATCCCTCCTTCTCTACCCCCTCTACCTTCCAGGTCATCCGGTTTTAGTGGTTTGGAAGAATGTTCAATGAAGGGCCTAGATCTATATGAGCTTGCCCTTTGTCATATCCTAGAATACGCCGGAGGGTGATGACTAGGTAGAGGATGAATGGTAATAAATATAGTTAGTTTTAAGTTGATTTTAGTTAAGCTACATTCATTTGATTAAGCCATCAACATTTACTTAGGAATTTACACATTGTTTATAAAAGAAATTGTAGAAAATAGAAACTGAAACTAAAATTGAATTGCAGTGTTGGACAAAGGTGGCTGAGACACACTAACAGTCCTATAAAACTGAAATTTAACTCCTATTACATTGAAATTTAAGCTCTGTTTAATAGACCACACATTTCTGATCAAATCTGGTGAGGGGGCCGCAAGATTTTTTCTGAAACAGGCGAGGGGGTCACACAGAATCCATAGACATTCGTGGTCTGTGTTTTTTAGTGAAGTCACACTTATTGGGGGATTAAGTGCACCCTAGGCATGCTTGTTCGGCCATTAAGTGTGCCCTAACCTCATGCTCAGGCCCAATAAGAGTGACCTACCCCAGATTTGGGGTTTTTTGTGATCCAGAGTCAGATCCGACCGACAGTAACTTGTACTGTGGCCAAACTGACTTAGTTTTTCCTAGTAGAGGCTTCGGCAGTACTAATAGCTGGAAATAAACTGAATTTAAACTAAATTTAACATGAAATTTGAAAAACTAGGGCAAAACTTGAAAAACTTGAAATTTTAAAAATTTGGCCCAGGGATCCTGTGGGATCGACTTGGTATGGTTTCTAGTTCTACAGCAAGTATTTCTCGTTGCTACAGGGGCAGGAATGGCTCCCTTATGTCTATAGAATAGAAGGGTAGGTTCCTACATGTGGAAAGACTGTAAAAATGGAGAAGCAGAATGTAAAGAATAGTAAACTAAACTACGAACAGAAAGAAGAGAAATGATGGTGAACCCCTCTGTAAACAAGGGTTAGGGTTCTGGTTCCAATAGCATGCAAACAAATCCTAAGCTACAGTAAACCGAAATACCTACAAAACAAAGTTAAGAAACAAACATGCAAATGAAATCATGGGTTAGAAAGTAACTAAAACTAATAAGGAAATGCAAGAAAACAAGAAATACAAGCTATACCTTCTCTTTGCGTGGAAATGGGCCACCATGCCCTAGCTTATGGAAGCACCTCTCTTGGATGGGAGAGCTATGGCTCAATGGAGATGGAGGATAGGGAGTGTGGGTGGCTTGAGAGGCAAAGGTGTCTCAAGGCATCCACGGGAAACATAAAAGTATGCAAGGGAGAAGTGTTTTGAGAGTGACCCCCCACCCTCCTTTTATAGCTTTTCCAAGGGGTTTTAGGGTTTTAAGCCCTTAGTCAAGGCTTTAGCCCCCTTTTTCGGCTTTTTCCCCCTTCTTCCCTAACTCTAGCTCCTTTTAGGGTTTTACCCCCTTTTTGGGGGCTTCAGCTCCTAGGAGAGTATTTTGGGCTCCTTTTTGGGGTTTTTAATCCCTTTTCTTCATCCTTAGGCTATTTTGAGGGTGTGGGGGTCTAATGGAGTGATATGAGGGTTGTGAGATGGTGTCCTTGGGTGGTGTAGGCCATTGAGAGATGAGTGGGGGAATTTTGGGTTAACATGCCCTGGTAAGTAATTGTCAAGTCATAAATTAGTATAAATAGAGAGTGAGCCTCTCTATTTGTCACATACACTCCCTCAACTAGGGCACATGAGTGAGAGAAGAAGTGCTCACACAAGTGAGAGAGAGAACAACTATTGGAGATCATCTTTTTGTCTTTGGGTTTTACTGCTACCATTGGTGCTCATTCTGTCTCTGAGGAAGTTGTGGGGTTTTCTCCTTTACGGTTTTCGTGAGGAAAATTCTTTGTGTCTCTTGTCTCTTCTGATTATTGTTGTGCATGTTATTCTCTCACATAAGATCCTAGATCAAATTGCTTAAATGATAAAAATATAACATGGTTTCAGAGCTAACCTAAGAAAAAGACAATGTGCAGTTGCAAAAAGTAAGGATTCTTACTTTTTGGGTCTCTCTCCACAATCCATCAACAAAAGGAGGCTAGGATAACTCTCCATTGAAGGGTGCATCTTTTTGTCGAAGTAGAATTTGATTTTGGGCATTTTCAAATTTTGCTGCGGGAAATTAGGTATTGTTAAAGAAAAGTAATTTTTGAGTGAGCCTACCATAGGATTAATCTCCTCATCAAAATCAAATTTTAGAGACCAAGGTCAAATTTTTTGGTTGGGTGAAACTCTGGCAAAGTCAAACCCTAGTTTGACCCCGGGCCTGAAAAACCCTAAAATACTAAAACTTGTAGTTTTGGTCATTCGCTATATCTAGGAATTGAAGAAGTATCAAGGCCAAAAATTTTGCAATCCACAAATAAAATATGGATGTACCCTATATAAAAATTTCAGCCACATATTCGCTATATTCTAGGAGATATGATTCCTCTAAATCAGGGTTCCAAGATCTTCTAGGATTCATCCATAAATAGGACACCTAGGGACAATTGCTATATCTCAGGATAAAAATGTCCAAATGACATTTCCCAAAATGTTCCAGATAGGGAACAAACTATAATTTATGTGGTAAAAGTTTTAGACCCTGAAGGTGTAACATTGACATGTGGCATTCCATACACTTTCGATTTGTTGAAAAGTCATGAAAGAAGTCACCTTGGGAAACTATCATAAGTCCCAATTGATGACACCAATTCTACTCAAACCTATGGTGTTGGGAAGAGGATGGAAGAGGCTACCTCAGTATGAAATTTCAGAGACATAGGAGCAGCACTTTCAGAGATACCTCAGAAACAATATCAGGAATTGCTGTAGAGGAAATTGAAAAACTAGGGCTTCCTATTTCAGGAGCTTCCCTCCACTTCTTTAAAAAAATGAGTACATTGGATAGATCACCTCGAAAAGGATAATCTGTCTATCCAATTAAATCTGAAAGATTCCAAGTTTTTAAAATTAGGGTTTCTCTGAGAAACCCTAGATCACTCAGATTCAGAACTAGGACAAAACCTCAAATCGGTAAGATCTAATCTTTTGCTATTTACAATTGAGGTTCTCATTTCAAAACGACCTATCACACTAGCTTGATGAAAATCTTGGTGAAGCTGACAACTTCCAACCATGGAAGTATAATTTTTTAGTATTTCTTGAAGAAAATGAATTGGACACCTACATAAGTGGAGAGGTTCTAGTTCCAGAGGTAGATGAGGCTAAATCCTTACACAAGAAGAACTTGGTCAAGGCCAAAAAGATCATTGCTGATTCAATCAAGGATCACATTATACCACAAGTGTCTTCCCTAAAGACACCTAAAGAGATGTTTTATTCCTTGACCAAGCTATTTGAAGGGAAAAACCTAAATCAGAAAATGAATTTGAGAAATCAGTTGAAGAATGTAAATATCTAGAATCTAAATACCATACATTCATACTTTACAAGGGTCTCTCAAATCAAAGAAAAACTTGAAGTAGTGGATGAAGAATAAGAGAATGCAGAAATTGTGACAACCATCTTGAATGGACTCCTAGGATTATGGGATTCATTCATTCGAGGAATGTGTGTCACAAGGAAGTGATTACCTTCAGTAGAATCTGAGAAGAGCACACACAAGTTGAAGTTGGACTCATAATAAGAGAAAAGAAGATGGGAGTAACTAAAGATCTAGCTCTCTCTATTCAAAAAAGATCCCTCAAGTGACAAGGAATATGAAGGACTCAATTCTTTAAGAACCTCTTGTCCATGTTAGCATTTGGATAAGAAATGATGATGTCATGAATGAAGAAGATGATGAAGCAAACGTATCAAGAAGGACTCTACCCATGAAACGAACAAAATATAAGTATTCAATTGTCATTTCATGATATTATTTTGTTATACATTTGTTTATATTCAGTTGATGTTTTATGCATGACATAATGTTTGCATTAATGATAGTATACTACTAATATGCATGTGACAGGTAAGTAGTTGATTCTTCTATACAAATCTCTATTACTACTTATCTATAATGAAACCTATTTGCTGACATATTGGATTAGTGCACAATCTCAATGATGTCTTGGTAGAGATGGAAAGCATCTATAAAGTTTCCTGAAGATATGGATGAATGTTGTATTGGCTAAAATAGTTGCATGATTATATATTTATACATAATAATTTACCATTATGAATATTCCTTATAAAATTTTTCTAACCATACAACTGGTGTGTTAACACTCAGAATGTACCCAGGTTGCAAAGGTAAATCCCAAAGGTAACAACAAAACCACTTTTAGAAAGAAACTAGCTTTTCTTTCCAGAGAGGGATCTCTCAAATACAGATTTAACAAGGCCAAATATAAATCAACACTCAAATATTGTATATATGGTTGAAACAATACACATAACCATTGGGAAATGGAGTCACATATACATAAAAATATCACAAAGACATATGCATGAGATTTTATCAAAGGCAAGATAATCATTCCATCACAATCATTCATTTAGTTCGGGTGAGACAAAAGAGACAATGAACAGTCCATTAATACAGAGCATCAAAGATGAGTTCTATATTAAATTTAGTAGAAAAATGTATAAAATATCTGAAACGATGATCAGAGCATAAACAATATGAATTCTAACCATTCAACACTATGCTTCAGATATGAAGAAAAATAGAATGAAGTGTTACACTGGAAAAAACAATCACAGAAGAAGAGAAATACAGACTGCAATGTAAATGACGCAGGAATCTCTGATAACTCTTATGCATTCACTTTGTTATTCAAAAAATATATGTCTTCAAAAGAAACATTCAACAACAAGATGGGTTCCAACCCCCATCACATAAAAAAAATGCACTTATATACATAAAATGATTTTTATCTTCCAAGAAGATTTATAACTAAATAACTGAATAATCAAAGTCTTGTAACTTATATTCCTAACTCATAGGTATAAAATACTTGCTTCGATCCTAACAGATTATTAAGTTAAAATCAACTCGGTAACAAGGCCTATCCAAGCAGCTCCTCAGCGCGCAACACCTGTCTTCATGAATGAAGGATATACTTTGTTTTTCCGAATCTTTCTATGGCTCTCCATTGCTCCGCACTTGGAATGTCATATTCAATCATCTCCTGAATGGACACTTCCAGCTCCATGTAGGCTTCGTAAGACACTTTAGGCAACCCTCCCTTGATGATCAGGAATTTCTATAATATTTCAAAATATTCTGTTAGCTTATCCACGATGACTTTCCCTGTTATCCCCTTTTCCAAATCGTCAAATTTAGAATGGTCCATACGAATTTCTACCAACAAGATGTGATAATCCTCTTGAGAAAACATTCTTCCCTCCTCGTCCCAAAAGGAAGGAAGGTCGTCTTCAAATAGTTCTTTGAAATCCTGTTTGAAGTTATTAACCTGTGAGACCATTTCATCAGCTTTGTCCTATACTGTCTTCATTAGATGGTGTTTATGAATAAACCTTTTGGCCCCTAGTACCATTGCTACTATGTCCTTTACTCCTATATCATGCAATTTTGGGTAGGTCAATGAATTTAATAAATTTAGCTCGTTCTGAGCTGTATCAAGGGGTTTCCTCTCCATAGTTTCATTTACTAACTTCAGTCTCTGATTGGCCAGATTGATCAATATGCTTTGATCATCAATGAAGTTCAAATAATGCCAGAATTTAGTAATTTCTACGGATCATGTATCCCAAATTATGTGCTTTGCTCCCTAGAGGGGACCTTTTCCTATGTTTCTTTCTTTCAATTCATTAAATTTCTTTTGTAGCTGATTTCTATCTTGCAATATCTTATTCTTATTTTCATTCACCTTGGCTAACTTAGACTTGATTTTTTCATTTTCCACCTTTAATTCTCTTATTTCTTCATCTTTTAGGTTGACCTGGGACATGGGCACTAGTAAGTCATCTGTAGAAAAATCATTTAATGGTTTTTCAATATTCACAATAGACAAGTCTTCATCCGTGGGAGTTTGACTCATTAATTCCTCCATGATCTCTTTTCCATCATTCTAGTCCTTTTTCAGCAGGGATATTTGTGCTATTAGCTCATCCCGCTCTATTTCCCATTTGTCTTTTTCTTATTGTAATTTGACAGCCTTTCCTTTATGCTCCATCATATCCTGGTGAATCTTGTCCTTCTCCTCTTGTAATGCTAATAATTCGGATGATTGAACATTTTCTGTGCTTGGGATCTTCAACCTTTTCTTCAATACCTGAAGGGCATTGTCTTTCTCTTCTAGAAGTCTTTTGATTGCCTAGGTGTTATCTCTTTCATTTCCTGAGCTTATGATGTTTGCTTGCAATTTTTTAATTTGAATGGCATTAGCTTTGTTTTCAACCTTTTCATGTTTTAACTGAACTTCCAACTTGTCTACCAAAACCTGTAACTTATTAACTCTCATCATATCATGCAATAAATCTGAATAAATAATGTCTCCAGTTTGTTTATGTAATTTTATTTTGTTTGGCACACTAATCTTGTCTAGTCTCACTTCCATTTATGACATCTTCTTATCACTTACCATGGCCAATTTAAAGGTATTTCTTTCCAAGTCCTGGGTAGAGATCAAGGAAGTCTTTGGATTACTTAGACTTCTTATCTGCGGGAGTAGATTCCTTGTCTCTTCTAAGGACTGCTTTTGCTTCTCCACATAACTAGTCATGAGCTCTTCTTTAGACTTGAAAACTGGGCTTGATTTTGTATTATCTACACCTTCAAAAGAAAATTGATTCACCTGTACAGATTTTGTAGGGACCAAAGCAACTCTTTTAAAATCATCTGAAATATCTTCACTCAAAACTCCACTATCTTGAAAAAATTTGGGATTTTTATGTAACCCATCCTCATATAATTCCATTCTTTCAACTTCAGAAAGAATTATCTTAATTAAAATATTAGAACCATCTGTCACTTGAGATACTGCAACCGGTATAATGCTTGTATTTTCTCTAAATCCTGGAATTTCCATAAACTGAAATAAATTGGTTGTCTCGTTCATACCTTCAACAACTTGGTGGTCGAATGGCTTGCTTTTATTCGCCTGCTTTCTCAGGGAAATTATATGATGGGGATCATAATTACCCTTTGCTCCTTTTGAAATTCCATACTTTCAAACAATTTTTCTATAAGCAGTAGAGCACCTTTATTTTTCAAAATAAAAGAACCAACTTTGAGAGGGAACTTGATATTTGAAGATTTCTTAAAAGCTCCAAAGTGTCTTTCTTCTACATGTACTCTTTGTCTCATATACTCTAATGCAAAAATCCTGGGATTAAGAAACGTAGGTAATCCATAAGGCTCCCCAGTAAACCCATATATTCTTAAAATAATGAAATCCCTATAGAAAAACCAATCTCCAACCCTATCCTAAGGTGAGGATTGCATCATGTTTTTCATCTCTTCCAATACCCAGGGTAGCATTTCATCAAACAACATCTTGTATATTTCTAACATGATAGAATTTGCAAATTCAAACATGTTGATTTGCTTGGGCAAATCTGAAGAGAATATGGTACTTAAAAACTGTAATTCGGTGACGTTCGAACATAGCAACATGTTTAGCAAATAAGTTTGAAACTTGAAGAACCTGACTTTTCGAAACTCACTCAATTGAATATGTATGGCTTCCGCTAAGTATTCATATAAACTGAATACATGAACTGACTGAGATTCATAACTTGATGAACTTATTTTTAATAGAAAGCCCAAGATGACTTCATTTACATGACAATCGTCATCTAGACCCAAGACTTGACAGACTAAGGACACAACTAATTGAAATTCATCTCTGAAAATATGAACATTATATGGCAGAAAAAGAACATCTAGTGATTGACCATCTTTAAAAATACTTGACAGGAATTTACAATGGACCTCAGTTTCACAATTTTTATACACTTCGGCTAAAACGGACTCGTTTACAGACTCACGATTCTTAGGGTAATTGTCGGGCAGGTTTAGGTTTTCGTAGATGACCTTGGTATCAATTTTACATATTACCCTATATGTAGACTGACTTACAATAACTCTCTAAGAAGAAGAATAGTTAACTGTGCACCATTCTACGAACTTGAGAAAATGCAGGGTTTGTTCAACAGCAAAATGACATAAAAATGATTTACAAGCATTTAGGATATCATTGCCCTGCGAATTGTATTTCCATAATCTCTCTTTGCTAACTAATACACTTCCCACAGACAAGAAAGGGTCACACACTCCTCTGTCCATGTCGACTAGGTATTCTTCTCTAACATCCAAAATACGAATAAACCCTTGTAAATATTTTCCTTTTTCCATAATTTAGAAAACAACGGTAATTCGGTGGATGAATTTCGGGTGCTCGAGACTTACCAGTTACTGTGGCCGCATATATCCAAGATTAACTATTAGAGGGTGGCGAGCATGGAGGTCCTTTTCATTCGTCAGGCATGAATAAAAAATATTTCTTCAACAAGTTAACTTTACTTATATAGGACCCCACTCCGGAGGCTCCCTTCGATGGTTTCCGCCAAACCGCTTTTACCCGCGGAATGCACCACAATCCGCCATGTGTACCATGGTTTGCATTCCACTACCACCTTTTTTCTCCAACTACCGTGCAAATTCCCGCTCTGGATATGTCAATGACCATCGATGTATTTTACCTTTATTTCCCAACCGTCAGATGAAGCGACACATACCCTATTCCTCCAAGCTCCTTCGTTTTATCAAACGTGCAAATCTACAGGGTGGAGCTCACAATGACCATTGATTTCATCAAGCCAGATCAACACCTGTTGATCTTCACGTCTCATCGAACACCTGCATGTCCTTATCTTTCTCGCATCTTCATAAGGCGGACACATTACAATCCGCCAATTTCCATCTACTCACTTTACACCGTTGGATCCTGTGATAATTCATTGCTTACTCACCCTTTGTCATACTTTTATACTATACTATTTAACCAAAGTCTTACAAGCAGCCATTATTTCTTCTTCACCATGGTCTCTTCGAGCTTCTACTAGGTAAGGGTGTTAACATGGTGTATCTAACTTGTAGGAAAGATCGCATAAAATCACCTACAATAAAAAAAGGATGAGACTTGTTCTGAAGAACAAGTGACAACAGTTCAAGAAATAATCCAAGATGAAGAATAATATGATGATACTTTCAAAGAAAGAAGAGGTCTCAGACATAGTGCAATTATGTGACACTATTGAGCGACATCATTGATGCAGAACCTTTCAGCTATGAATAAGTAGCCAAGAAGAAAGGGAAGGAGAGCACCAGTTCAAGAAGAATGATGTCTACGATGCAGTATCGATACCTGAACGGAAGTCCGTAACATGGAGATACAAGATCTAGAATGCAGTAGATGGAAACATCATGAGATACAAGGCAATATTCGTAGCACGAGGATTCTCATGGAAAGAATGCATAAACTACAAAGAGACATTTACAACCATTGGAAGTTAAGACACATGACAAGAAGAATCATGTGTTCAAATTAAAGAAGGCCTTGTACAAGCTTAGAAGGAACCCATGGGATAACACATACATGAGGAGATTTAAGATCACCTAGAGTGATTAAGATCTTAACCTTTGCTACAACATGGGTGTGAGAAGAATGTTTTTAAGATAGAGGATCTTGGTATCCAATGACCCTAGATGGATACATAGAATATTAGTAGCAGAGGAAGCTACTTGTCACTCTAGTACATAATGTTTCAATACATAGAGTACGAAAGGCAGAGGGATAATGATGCTCCACTTCAGAGGGAGTGACTACAAAAGATCCCAAGTTTCAACATGGTACGACAAGATGGAAAGCTTACTGATGGATCTAGGATTTATAGAGAGTAAAGAGGACTCCAACCTTTTCTCTAAGTTTGAAGGAAAAATACCAATGATGCTCCTATTATATCTCAATAACTTGTTCCTAAAAGAAAAGAGGAACTCATTAAAGTTGCGACAAGGAGACTTGCTGTCAATTTTGATATGAAGGACTTGGGTATGATGCACTACTTTCTAGTCATGGAGGTGTGGAAGAATTGAGATGGAATCTCCTTGGGACAAGGGAAGTATGGATTAGAGATACTGAAGAGGTTCGGATGATGGACTACAAGGCCATGAACACACCTATGGCATCAAACCTGAAGCTTTTGAGTGATGCTTCATCAGAGACAAATGATGCTACAATGTATAGTTAGATGACTAGTTCATTGATGTACCTCACAAATACAAGACAAGATATTTGCTTTGCTGTGAACACATTGAGTCACGTTCACCTAATTTCTATGAAGCATATTCTGAGGTACTTGTGTTACCACCTAAGTTGTACTTAGTCGGTGTTATCAAGTGATCCTAGTGAACTAGACAAACATGATTTGTTTGGACTTCAAAAGACCTTCAGACTTGCTTTTGGGAAGTGTTTTTTTTTATCTACCACATGTTCATACACACTTAGGGGAATTGTAATTAAATTTTCTAGCATGATAATGTCTGTAAAAGACTCAGCCTCTTGGACTCATTTATCAATCTGATCATCCTAGAGTGTTATTTTTCCTTGCTTATTATTGGTTGTTGAATAAATGACTGATAATTCCTGAGTTTTTCACCCAATACCTCCAAAGTTGGGGTGGTAGGTTTGAAATTTAGGCCTATTGAGGTTATTAGAGTCTGTGTGTCAATGTATAAACATGCTAGGAATTATTGTCGTGTCATATGCACATATGCTAAGTCCCCCTAGTTTTTTTTTTCCACAAAACTTAGGCTATTTTTAATAGTCTAAATGGAAAAATTGGTCTTGTAATAAAGGTGGGGTTAAAAGTCAGTTTCAGTCATGGGGGTGCTTGTTGTTCAGGATTAAGCACCCTTGTAACCCTAGGGTCTGGGGTTACCAACTTACTACTAACATTATAGACAATCAACATTAACAGAGAATAGAAAGGAACTAGGAATAAAGTATTGACTTACCAAATTACCGACGGTTGATCCAAGCTTGATCTTCCTCTGTTCCTCTTCTCTCCAAAGCTTCCAAGGATGCACCTCTTTCACCTGTAAAGAGAAAATTCTCAAAGTACTATCTCATGCATGTATATAAGAGGTTAGATAAACAATATGTCCAATACATAATAAAATATATTCATTAACCACGATACATGAAAGATACTCAACACAATGTTGGAAGAAGAATCCTTTTTATTAACAATCAGTGAATGAGATAAGAGTACAACCTAGATTCTGAGACAAGGACTCCTCTGCAACCAAAGGACTCTGAGTTATACTACTCCAAGACTTTTGAAGATATACTGCTAGCATAACTTTTCTCTCTAATCTTGATTGGTTAATTCCCTCCCTAAGGCCTATATTTATACTTTGGGAAATAGAGTGGTTTCGAAGATTGGGGTGGTTGAAATAGTTGGGATAGTTAATGATTAAGACCCAACTAATATCCATTAATCATGTTTTATATTTTTTAAGGTTGAATCAAGATGTATGTGACTATTGATAGAGGAAACCCATGTATGACATGTGAGTTTCTTAAAGAGAACCCACATATGATGATCTACATAGGTTGCAATGTAGATAGCCGCGTACAGTACACAAGTTGCAATGGATATAGTTGCTTACGCAACTAAACACTTAGAAAAATTATATGGCAAGCTGGTTCAAGGGTAAATGCATCCCAAGCCATGCCCATCTATAGTGTTTTGGAAAACTTCAATCCTAAAATGTCCTTTTGTGTACCAACATAAGGAATGTCGGCACTCGGATGGAGAAGTTTCATTTGGGTTGATAACAGATGCCCCCTAATGTGTGAGTTCAGAGGGAAACGATGGCTGAAATACATTATAATCATTATCTTGGAGATCTTAGAAGTCTAATGGAGCAGAGGAAGTACCTGAAAAAAATACATAATAATGTCATATACAAAGACATATCTGAGGATGCTATGTTTAATATGCTGGAACACTAGCTCCTTTACAATAGTTTAGTACATCATAGGATACAGGTGTAAGACCACGTATATTACAAAGGTGGATCGAAGCCACAATATACAATAATGATGAGTCTTCAAATATCTGGAAGTTGTGTAAGTGATCACAACATAATCTTGCACAACTTAGTCCATAGATATGAACCTAAGGTCTTTGTAAAAAATCCCAAAGAACCAGTACAATCCAAGCCATGTGAATAGATTTTATTGAAGTCAAACATCGATAGGATTCAAAAAATTGTCAACCAATAGGTGATAATTGACAATTGAAGAAAAGGAATTTACTAATAATGAAAATTGAATCCTAAGGTACGATCATCAAAAATCTAGGTCTTTGTCGTTAGAAAGTGCTGATGAGAAACCATACTGTGTTGAGGAAGGAAATAGATCCTCCAACGGATCACAAGAGTGACTAGGAACTGGGTAAAGGAAGGGAAACATAAGTTAAAATATATAGGACAATGATGGAATCAGGATATAGATCAGATACAGGATTAAATCCTTGAACAATGAGCATGACACAAAGATGACCCAAGGCAGATTTTAACTTTGTAGATAGTACAACTAGACTTATATGTCATGTAGGAGACATGATCAAATTCCCCAGGTATAACTAATAAGAGGAGGAGTAAGAAAATCAAAGTAATAGTTGAACTGAAAGTGAACATTGAGACACGAGTATCGAAAAAGACAGAGAGTGCTGTGTTTAAGGAAGACATGCTGCCACCAACTGAGAACCAAAAGAAAAATTCTTCCTTATCTTTCCTGTTAAATTTTAACAAGTCCAAGAAATTAAACTCAAGTCTCTCTTCATTTTTTGACAAGCTTGAAGATAAGAGTGAATAATGCTTGATAGTGTCACTAATGTGTGGATTTTATGAGCCCGAACTAGTACATGCTCACTTGGTGTTTTCATGTTTAGAGAGTCTGAAAAATATGAAGAAGACTCCAGGGGGTACTTTTTCATCCAATTTAGTCTCCTAAGGCCGAAAAAGTATAAAACATACCCGAGAAGAACTCTCTTAACTCTCGTAGAAGAAAAGGTGAACCTTTTCTGTAAAAAGGTTAAATTACCACATACCCAATGCTCCTTCGAGAGCAACATATAGCTTTGGTTTTATGAGTGTGAAGGAAAGCAATATCACTGGGAAAGATCCATTTGAGTACGTGAAATGGGGCTTACAACAATAAACTTGATGTTTTGTTCTTGGTGTTTAACGAGCATGAAAAAGACATGAAGTACACTCGGAACCTTTTTCATGTTTAGGTCTAGAGCATGAAAAAGAGAAAACTGAGCTCATACCGAGTGTTACTTTTCTGTAAATTTAGTCCCTCGGGTCAAGAATGTTGGAGACATTTACCACCATACACACTCTTTTTGGTCAAATTGGCCTAGTTAAACCACTATCCTAAGTATAATTGACATTAATTAACATCAATGGAGCATTAATTTCCATCATCCAGTCACACCCACACCTACCTACAATTAAGGAGGCTAACTTAGCCTTCTCCTACAGTTAACAAGGCTAACTGGAGCACTCCAAGGGTGATCTGAGTGATATTAATGCACCTAATTGCTAACTGGTTGTTACAATCAGTTCAACTAGTTAGTTACGGTGCTTCATGTCATTAAATATATTATTTAATGATTATTTATTATTATTTAATGATCTGGAGTCAACAGGGGTGCCTCCACCAACTTCTAATGATTAGTTCAGGTTCAGTTAACCTCATCGAGGTTCACTGAAGTCATGGAGCACTAGCACTTGATGGTTGGCTTGCTATGACATGTGTTTGATCTCTTTCAGTTGAGATTCAGTCATTTATTGCACTTCAACTTCAGTTAGGGTTTGGTGAGTCAATTAGGGTTTTGGTCAAGTGGTTAACTGAGTGTGAACCAATGGCTTACAGTTAGTTAAGCTAGAATCACTCATTGAATTCGAATGACCTCCTAAGGTACTCAAATTCCTCATTGATTCAAGCTATTGCTTGACATTGTTATTGTAACTATTCATTGTTTATTGAATATACACAGAGGAAACCATTCTGGTTCCGATTAACACCATTTCTGAGTTATTTGTGGATTATTTTTTGATGAGATTGATTATTTGTTCCTAGATAAATGTGAAAAAATAATATGGTATCATATCTTATGAGGGGACGAAGATCTATCTCTCAAAAACAAGCTTTTTGATTTCTCCATGAAAAGTGAGCAATAGCTCAAAATTCCAGCACTACACCAGAATCCAAGGCTTACCACTCAATATCCCAAGTAAAGAAATTCTTGATCAAGCTTGATTGATTGACTATTCTAGGTGTGATGAAATCCTAGAATGTGCACGGTGTCCAACCTTATTTTTCCCTTTCTGTTTTGATTTTCAGGTTTCTACAGGTGAAGCATTCACTACAGCACATCTAGATGGCCTCCTCAGCAGATCTCTTGACTCCATACAATTTCCACTCATGGAAAAATGATACGGAGATTTAGTTGCACTCCAAAGGACTTTCTAGAGTCACCATGGACACTGAAGTTGAGCCTAGATCCACAGTAGAAAAATCAAGATTCTTGAACAAGAAGGATGAAGCCTTCGTTTTCTTGTGCCTCTCTATTTCCCGAGACCTTCTCTTCCATATTACAGATTTGAAGACACTGAAAGAAATATGGGACAAATTGGAATCTCTATACGGAAATCATGATGAATTGAGGGTTTACCATCTTGAAAATGAACTCATGTCTCTCCAACCTTCCAATTTCGAGACTCTGAATGATTTCTTTACAAAGTTCAAGCATACTGTTTTACTCTTGAAGCAATGAAACATGGAGAAGAAGGATGATCAACTCATCCTTTCCATTCTCTCCAAGCTTGGGGCTGATTATTCAATTTTTTTTTCTACATTCCTTGTGGGGAATCTCACAACCCCTGGATGGAAGATGCCTACACTTAATGCCTTCATTGAGTCCCTAACAAATGAACATGACAAGCTTGTCCAGATGGGGATCATCCAATCTTCCTGTGATCAAGCCCTCCATGTCTCAGGGCCCAAAGATCTAAAAGGTAAAGGAAAGCAGCAGAAAAATTAGAAAACTAAATTTGATGCTCCCAAGCCTAGAGTTGAAAACTAGCAGCATGATGAATCTTTCGACTCAAGGAAGAACAAAGGAAAAGGGAAAAATGGGAAAGAAAAATTCAAGTGTTCTTACTGCGGGAAGGGTTTTCACCCTAATCATGCCTGCATGAATAAAAATCTTGATGAAGCAACCTCTCTCCTTGAGAGGAATCACATCGATCTTCTGGAGATCTTTCGGAGGAGAGATCACCAAGATCGAGAACCACAGCATGAGAAAAGTCATGCCCTCATGGCAAGCACTTCGAAGTCCAAAGCACTAATAATTGAATTTGGAGATTCAAATCACATGATGGCTGAAAAATACTCCTTTTCATCCTTGGAGACTAGCAAATCCATCCCCATCCACATGGGAGATGACTCCACCATCATTTTCGAAGGACAAGGTACTGTAGATCTTGAAAATGGTTTTTTCTCTAATGTTTTATATGTACCATATCTAGAAGCAAATATCCTTAGTGTCTATTAGATGACACATACATGAATGCCTAAGAGAGTCTCTTTCAGCCCAAATGATGTTGAGATAATAGAAATTGCATCCAGGAAACTCATTGCAAAAGGCCTTGCAAATCATCATGCAAAAGCCTATGAGTTCTCTCACTTTGTTGTGGATGCAAAGCCCACTGCTCTGCTAACTCATGGAAATGAGGTTAGTATGCTATGGAATGAGAGGTTTGTCCATATTAATTTCAAATATTTTCAGCAATTACAGAAAAAATCCATGGTTGAAGGCCTCCCGTTCATCAAGGAAACCATGGGAATTTGCAGGGGCTGTGTGATTGAAAAACACCCTGAGCACAAGTTTGATCGGGGGAAGGCAAACCGAGATACAAGCATATTGGGGATGATATATTCTAATATCAGCAGTCCAATTCCTATCACATCCATGAATGGATCAAGGTACCTCATTACTTTTATTGATGATTTTTCAAGGTATACATGGGTTTTCTTTCTCAAAAAGAAATCAGAAGTATGTGAAAATATTTCTGAATTGAAGGCCTTGATCGAAAATGCCTTTTGGGATTAAGATCAAGATCTTGAGATATTATAATGGATGGGATTATGTTAGTAATTATTTTCTGTACATATGCTCCCAAAGTGGTATTCAATTCCAGCATTCAATTCCCTACACTCCCCAGCAGAATGGAGTAGCGAAAAGGAAGAACCAGTCTCTCAAGGAGATGACCACCTATATGTTGGAGTCAAAGAAGATTGCTACAAATTTGTGGGGTGAATCCATGCATTATGTAGCATAAATTAAAAACAGGGTGCCACACTGATCCATTAAAGGAAATACTCCTTTCGAAGCATACTTCAGACACAAGCTGGATGTGTCGAACCTACGGGTGTTTGGGTCCACTGCATGGGCCCGGATTCCGCTTGATAAAAGAAGGGATTTTCAACCGCAAAGCATAGAATGTCTATTTATTGGGTATCCTAATGAATATAAATTATTCTATCTACTAGATATAAATACCAAATATATCATGATCGAGAGAAGTGTCAAGTTCCATGAGCCTCTTCAGTAGATGGAACTAGTGAAGGAGAAAACTGTTGAATTTCCTTCCTATTCTACTGAATATTTGGATGATGAAATTGGGGGTGATGGCCCTGATTTGGATCCTATGATTTCTAATATCAGTGTGTATAAATAATAATATGCTGAATCATAACCTTAAGTGCAAAATCATCTTCCTACATGGGCCCAACAAACACTCTCCTTCGTAGGAGACAACATTGGAAATCTGGATGATCCAAGGAGAACCCGGTCTGATTTCCAAAGAGAAGGTATTGCGCTCTATTGTTATGATAATTTTCTGTCTAAAACTTGATATTTTATGATTATTTCATATCCAAAATCCTACTACCATTCTTGGAATGATCCGATATGGCAAGTTGCCATGGATGAAGAGATGAATTCTCTTCAGAAAAACACTACTTGGGAGCTAGTTTCTCTTCCTTCGAGAAGGAAATTGGTTCAATGAAAGGGGTGTTTCAAAAAAAAATTTATGTTGATGGAATAACCTGCAAATATAAGGCAATTCTGGTAGAAAAATGTTTCTCTCAGGTCCAAGGAGTGGACTACCATGAGACCTTTGCATCAGTTGCAAAAATGGACTCCATCCGCCTTGTTTTGGCTATTTCAGCATCCAAGCACTAGGAGGTGCATCACATGGATGTTAAGTCAGCATTTATGCATGTATATATTCATGAGTAGATATACATGAAGCAGCTTGAGGGATAAATGACTGATCCAAATTTGGTTTGCAAGCTAAGAAGTCACTATACGGGTTAAAACAGGCCCCAAGAGAGTGATATTCCAAGATGGATGCATTTCTTCTCTCGCAAAACTTTCAGAGATGTAGATCAGATACAAATGTGTATTTAAAGGAGAATTATGGTAATATAATTATCATTTTTTTATATGTTGATGAATTACTAATCACAGGTATCACAATCTCCTCCATTTCATCCATCAAAACTGCTCTCCACAATGCCTTTGAAATGAGTGATTTGGGGCTTCTAAAACAATTTTTGGGGCTCAAAATCGAGAAAAATTATGATGGAATTATGGTCACTCAGTCCAAATACACTTCATACCTATTATTAAAGTTTAATATGGCTGAATTTAGGCCTGCACCATTCCCTTTCCTTTTAGGGATCAGCCTTGAAGAAGGAAAACACACACCTCCCATGGACTGCACTATCTATTGACAACTGATTGGTAGCTTGTTGTACTTGACACATTCTAGGACTGATATTTGTTATTCCATGAATTTTGTATCAAGATACATGCAGAAACCTCATGATATTCATTGGAAGGAAGCGAAGAGGATCCTCCAGTATATTCAGGGAACCAGAACCTACGACATTCACTATGCTACAGACTCCGAGCTAGAGCTGGTTGGATACATAGATTCCAATTGGGAGGGTGATTCTATTGATCAAAAGTCAACTTAAAGATATGTATTCATGTTTTTTGGTGGCCCCATTTTCTGGTCAAGCAAAAATCAGGCTTCCATAGCACTATCTTCAGCAGAGGCCGAGTATCAAGGAGCGGTGAATGCTTGCATCCAAGCAGTTTGGTTGCAAGGCATTCTTTCAGAGTTTGATCTTGGTAGTAATTTGTCCACTATCCTCTTTTGTGACAACCAGAGTGCTATTAATATATCCATGGATCTAGTTACCAGGTAGAGGACCAAGCATGTAGAGATTCACATGCACTACATCAGGGAGCTAGTGCATGACAGGACCATCATTCTACAATACTGCCCGACT